>PVIC010053210.1:0-11918 GCA_004025085.1 Thryonomys swinderianus | reverse complement strand
TCTTTCTTTCTTTCTTTCTTTCTTTCTTTCTTTCTTTCTTTCTTTCTTTCTTTCTTTCTTTCTTTCTTTCTTTCTTTCTTTCTTTCTTTCTTTCTTTCTTTCTTTCTTTCTTTCTTTCTTTCTTTCTTTCTTTCTTTCTTTCTTTCTTTCTTTCTTTCTTTCTTTCTTTCTTTCTTTCTTTCTTTCTTTCTTTCCTTCAGAACCAGGGATCAATATCAGATAGGCAGTGGCACCCCTGTACCCCAGCCCTACCTCTTTTACCTGACTTAAAATAAGGTCTTGATTGCTCTAGGCCAAGTCTGGGGTGCCAATCCCCTTAGTAAAGAGAGATTCAAACAGGGGCTGTATCATTTCTATCTGAGAAAGGAAGTGTGCTGGTAAGTACATTCTTTAAAAAAAATTTTCTCCAGGATTAAAAAACACATTCAGGGAAGAAATAGTCTTTAGTGAATGTCTCCAAGTCTGCATATGATGACTACAGTGGTGACATTAAGCTGTGTCCATGAGGGCACTGGTGTGAATGTGACAGAGTGGAAATATGGAAAAGACCAGGTTTTCAGGTGCTTAATTAACAACTTCTGGCTAGGATGTAGTTCAGTTGTAGTGCCAGCACAGTCTCAGTAGAGAGTAGGCTTAGTAAATAAAGGCGGTGGGTTCTAGGCCCAGCACAACAAAACAACTTCTGGGACAATTTAATTTTGAACTTCCAGTAGGCCAGGTAATCCTCACTGTCTAAGCATTATTAGTTAGCTTTCCCAGAGCTTGCAGCTGGCATAGACTCTTTTTTTTTTTTTTTTTTTTTTTTTAATGCTGGGGCTCAAACTCAGAACCTTGTTCTTGAAAGGAAGGCACTGAAACCATTGAACTAAATCCCCAGCAGACAGGCTTGTAATGATCTTATCATTGATTATCTTATGATTTAATCTTATGATTAATGATCTTGTCTTATGATGTCTCTGCTCCTTTTGCCTAGAAAGCACTCCATAGAGCCTGAATTGTTAGAAACGTAAAGTGTGTGCACAACTGTTCCTGGGTATCCACAGAGGATTGGTTGTAGGACCCATTTAGATACCAAAACCTGTGAGTGCTCAAGTCCTTTATATAAAATGGCATAGTATTTGCATAGAATTTATGTAGTCTTTCTTTATACTTTAAATCATGTCTAGTTTACTTACAATGCCTAATAAAATGTGAAGCCTGTGCAAATAGTATTATTTAGGGCATAACATCTAGAAAAGAAAATCTCAACATGTTCAGCACAGATACATTTTTCTCTGGTATTTTCTGGGTTGGTTAAATCTGTAGGTGTAAACTAGACGTGGTGGCTAGAGGATTGCCTTCAGTTTGAGACTGGGCTGGGCTACATAGTGAGTTCAAGGCCAGCATGAGCTACAAATGGAGACCTTGTCTCAAAAAATGAAACAAACAAACAAATCTGCAGGTGTGGCTCCTGAAGGAATGGGCTACCTGGACTCCTTAGCTGGTGGTCTGGGGCTTTGCCTATGGTGGCCACGTTGTCCGGACCTTTTTGTTCTGGCTGTCTCTTCCCTTTTCTTGTCCAGGGGTCCCCTTCTTCCTCTCATTCTTGTGAATGCTAATGTGGCCTAGTCCTGACCGCTCCCAATTGACTTCTTGATTAGGTTGATAATAGTAGAACTTTCTTCCAACTGAAGTCTCTTTCTGAGAATTTGGACTTGATAGCAGGCAAGAGATTATTTTTGTCTGGGTGACTGGATCTAGTGCAGGTTTTCAAGTTCTATATTTCCCTATCACTAGCTCTGTGGGTTCTTGTGTTTTTTTTTTTTTGAGACAGGGTCTTGCTTTGTAGTTCAGGCTGGCCCTGAGCTCACTATGTAGCCCAAGCAAGCCTCCAACTCAGCAATCCTCCTGCCTCTGCCTCCCGAATGCTGGGATGACAGGCGTGAGCCACCACGCCCGGCCCTGTGATATGTGATATGATGGCTGGTGGGCATGAATCACCACGCCCAGCATTATATGTGGTTTCAGGGATCGAACTCAGGGTTTTGCGCTTGCAAGGCAGGCGCTGGAACCACTGAGCTAAATCTCCGGCCCAGTTCTTATGTTTTTTTCAGAACAGGCAGAAGCACCTTGGGACAGGAACAAGACTCTAGAGCACAAGAGAGAAAGCCATGGGGCCAGGAATCTCAGGATGATTCAAGAATAGTACAAAGGTATATAGCTTTTATGGCATTGATGGGGTAGGGAGGAACCTGGTCTCTCGATGTCACTGCATGTTGAGGCAGAGCTTTAATTGTGCTTATGTGCTTCCTTGTCATGCTTCTTCATGTAACATGTGTCTCATTACTATCTTACAATGTGATGTCTTGTTACTATGCTAATAAAGTAAAGGTAACTATAGATTAGATTATTGGAGACTATGCTACTCATACATTTGTCTTTTCCCACCTGAAATGTATCCCTTATGGTCTGAAGAGTTCCTATCTGGGTTTTGGAGTAGGACAAATCACTTCCTACCTCAGTGGTTTGATTTTAATGGTTTTGCTTTGGTTGGCTCTGGCTTCTTGGTATCTTTGCTGACCACATAGTTTTGGAAGGGAAGGCTGATTTCAAATTCTATTGTGTCCAGATGTATTCTCTTAATTTCCTAGCATTGAAGACAGGTGCTCTTTTGTAAATCCAATTTTCTGATACATTTAACCCTGAAAGACCAAACAGTAGCCTATCATACCTCCAGTTAGACCAGGAACAACAGGAACCAGGTTGTAAGTAACAGAAAAGAAAGGCAAAGTTCTGATGGTTTTCTAATCTCTGGCTCCAGTCCACTTCCTGGGGCTCAACTGTTACCCACTTGTAGACATCATGGCAGTTTTCTAGCAGATTCTTATAATAATTCTCTTTTTGCTTATGCTAGCTCAAGTGGTTCTTAAGGCAGTGGTGTGCTGGTAAATGTTTAACAACTGGCTCTGATTGTTAATGGCTCTGGTTTTGTGGCATATGCTGATTTTTGTGATATAAATACTTCCACTGTCGCTGATCTCAGGCTACTGATGTGACATCACTGAACACAGAGGAGAGCCCATGGTTCTGGTGAGCTAGTCTGAAATGGCACCAGTGCACTGCTGCTTAAAGAATATGACATGTGGGCCAGAGGGTTAGCTCAGTGGTTCTGGCGCCTGTCTTGCAAGCGCAAGGTCCTGAGTTCGATCCCCGGTAACCACATATAATGCTGGGTGTGGAGACACGCCCACCAACAATCAACACCGCATACCACAATGCTGGACGTGGTGGCTCATGCCTGTAATCCCAGCACTCGGGAGGAAGAGACAGGAGGATTGCTGAGTTCGAGGCTTGCCTGGGCTACATAGTGAGCTCAGGGCCAGCCTGAACTACAAAGTGAGACCCTGTCTCAAAAAGCAAAAAAAAAAAAAAAAAAAAAAAAAAAAAAAAAAAAAAAAAAAAAAAAAAAAAAAAAAAAAAAAAAAAAAAAAAAAAAAGAATATGACATGTAACATACTGCTTGCTTACATGGGAGTTTCCAGAATGTTCAGTAATGGCTGTTAAGTTGGAATCCTGGTATAAAAATCTCTTAATTAGTTTCAAATGTGTAGTGTCTTTGGGCTTGGAAAGCAGAGGATGTAGGATTACACTTTTAAATCATACTGAGAAAATACATATTGGGGGTGTAGTAATGCTTTTGTGTGTGGTGGGAATTGGAGGGAAGTGGAGAATTTGGACTGAGAAAGGAAAGAAGCTGGGAGTACAGCTCAGGAGGAGAGGAAGGGGATCTCTGAGAAGCAGCTCAGGCCTAGATATGGAGGGGAGGGGGGGCCTTCTCCAAGTGACAAGGGGCATTTGAGACTCCTGGTATCCCAGATGGCCACACCACAATGGATGGAATTGGTTCATTTAGCCAACTCATATAAAATTTCCTGACCTGCTCTACCTTTTGGGGTTTTGTGTTTTTGAGACAAGGTCTCACTGTACAGTTCAGGCTGACATTGAATTCACTATGTAGCCCTGGCTGGCTCTGAACTCATGGTGATCCTCTTGCCTCAGCCTCTCAAATGCTTTGATTCCAAGAGTGTGCTCCAACAACTGGTGACCTGCTTTACTTCTATCTGAAGTTTATTTCAGGAGGAAAAAGCCCTTCATTATACAGTTAGAGATAAGATAATAAGGTGTAAAATACTAGTACATTTCAGAGATGAAGGAATACTTTTATTGTGAATGAGGACAAATATTCCATCAGTAACAGTCAAGTGATTGTCAGTAGATCCTGCCCGGCTTTTCTGAGGGAGGTCTGAGGGGTAGGAATGATGGTATCAGGGTCCTAAGGAACCGCTTTCAGCCACTTTCATATCTTTGCTCTGGCTGAAAGCCAGATGCCAAGTCTTCAAATGAAGTCTTCAAAGGTTGAAGTCCTCCTCCATTGTAACACTAACTTCCAAGGTCACTCTCTGTAACAGTTTCTGTGGCTGTCCAGGAAAGGTCCCTGCAGAAGTACTGATCACATTATTTGATGAAATGAATGGTGACCGCTCATAGGTTTGAGGTTCAAATAACTGGAGTTTTGGGGCCGGAGGGTTAGCTCAGTGGTTCTGGCACCTGCCTTGCAAGCACAAGGTCCTGAGTTCGATCCCCAGTAATCACATACAATGCTGGGCGTGGAGACTCACGCCCACCAACAATCAATACCGCCTACCACAGTGCAGGGCGTGGTGGCTCACGCCTGTAATCCCAACACTCGGGAGGCAGAGGCAGGAGGACTGCTGAGTTCGAGACTTGCCTGGGCTACATAGTGAGCTCAGAGCCAGCCTGAACTACAAAGCAAGACCCTGTCTCAAAAAAAAAAAAAAAAACTGGAGTTTTGCACATTATACATCAACATTGCTAAAGTTTTAGAATTTGAACTTTGGTACTTGAGCTCATGAACAAGTCTTTCAAAAGCCTGCGTTGTTCAGTTTCAACTGCATAAGTAACTGGGTACATTTGTGCTGTACATCTCTTTTTTTTTTTTGCTTTTTTGAGACAGGGTCTCTCTTTGTAGTTCAGGCTGGCCCTGAGCTCACTATGGTGCCCAGGCAAGCCGCCACAAACTCAGCAATCCTCCTGTCTCTACCTCCCGAGTGCTGTGATTACAGGCGTGAGCCACCACGTCTGGCATTGTGGTATGTGGTGTTGATTGTTGGTGGGTGTGTCTCCACGCCCAGCATTATATGTGGTTACCGGGGATCGAATTCAGGACCTTGCGCTTGCGAGGCAGGCACTGGGACCACTGAGCTAACCCTCCGGCCCGCTGTACATCTTTTTTGATAGTTAGTCCTTGACATTTATACATGAAAAATGAATGTATAGATGCCAATGATAGGAAGAGGAGATTTTATACATTGTTTCAGTTGAGATAAAGCTGGAATTGTTTATATGTGCTGGAAGAGTACATTTTAACATCAATCCTATATTTGGACTTTAGCCTGTTGGCTCTATCAAGTTGTTTAAATAAAGGTAAAAATTGGGCTGGGGATTTAGCTCAGTGGTTCTGGCTAAGTGCAAGGTCCCAAGTTTGAACCCTGGTAACCACACACCATGATGCCAGGTGTGGTGTTTCATACCTATAATCCCAGCACTCAGGAGGCAGAGGCAGGAAGATTGTTGTTTGAAGCTAGCCTGGGCTACATAGTGAGTTTGGGGCCAGCCTGAACTACAAAGCAAGATTCTGTCTCAAAAAAAAATTAAAAAAAATTATATATGTATCTAATTTGTATAATTTTAGAAGTATATATATTCCATGAAGCATCTGAACCCTGATGTACACTAGTTATGCTGTAGTCAGGGTTTTGCATGGGAATTAGATTTAATACAGGGCATATAATTTATAGGATTATTTTATAATAGTTACCCAAAAAGTCAAATACAGAGAAATGCAAGAGATTAGCCACACATGAGGGGCCCAAAGAATACAGCCAAGGGCCTGGATCCCACCGCCATGTCCCACATAAGTCCAGCCAAAGGCCTGGTGTCCAAGGCTGTGTCCTCCACAGGTCCAGCCAGGGGTTAAGAGCCCACGGCAATCTCTCATCCTTGTTGGCATTGAGGATCTACACCTGGAAGGCCCAAGGACAGTGGTAGAAGCCAGAAAACCTGTGCTGGTGGGATGAGGGATGGACACTGGAACCTTGAAGTGACGCTCATGGTGAAGCTCTGAGCTCCCCTGAAGAGAACAGCAGCCCTCCCGGGGACAGCAAGGCGCCAGGTGCCAGCTCTTCCTAGGAAGGAGCTCCTGTCCTAGGAGACGACTGCCAAGGTTGCATTCACAGCAAATTTCTCCTAGAAAGTCAACAGCCCACAATCTTCCCCTCTAGCTCTCTTTCAGTGGCAGTTAGCAATAGCCCTCAGGTGGGTCTTCTGTTCCCAGATCACGCTGACTCAGTTCAGCTGGGTGGTACAAGTTGCCCGTTAATCCACCACAAGATACGTCTATGAAAATTCATTTCATGTTGAACGTAATTGAGAACTAAAACAAGGAAACTATAAAAAATATTTAAACCAAAAACGAAATACAACAAATGTACTAGGCTGGGATGTAGCGTGGGGTATGGCCCTGGGTTGAACCCTGGCAGTACTGAAGCCAGAGGACAGGATGTGGCTAAAGCTAGCTGGGACAAGAGCATGACACGATTCTGGAGCCAGCTCAGCACGGTTCTCTGAGCCCTGCATGTGGACTTTTGAGCGCTTGAGCAGGTTTTTGGACAGGGTGACCTGGACAGGACGTTAGCGTAGGAGACATGAAACAGGGACAATCACCATTAAGCACTTGCTACTGTTATCTCTTCACCCTCTGCTGGAGGGTGTATTTAAAAATTTTTTTTCCTCCTTTTTCTTGGCCCAAGTTTACTGTGCAGAGGCTCCCCCCCTTTTTTAAAACCCAAGTCTTTTTCCTCTCTTACCTTTACTAAATGTGAAACTTTGCCACCATTTAAACTTTTGTTGTACAGTTCTTTGAGTCAGAAAGAATCTAGAAATCACCTCTAAAAGGAGTCTCAAGGAGCCCCATATCTGGTAACAATACCAAAAAGTCCTAATCTTATTAAAAAGTAGGGAGGACGTTTACAAGTATGAAATAAAGAAAATTCAGAAACCTTAAAGGAAAAGACTGTGATGGGACTGCATAGCATATTTATACTTGAGGAAGGAGAAAGATATTCAATAAATAAAGTAAAACACAAACTAATAAAAATTTTATTTTTATTTATTTTATTGTGGAATCAGGGATCAGACTCAGGACCTTGTGCTTGCTAGACAGAGGCTGAACCACTGAGCTATATCCCTCGCAAAATTTTAGAACACTGAATTAGGAAAAGCTCTGATTTTCCTGATATACAAAGAGTTCTAGAAATAAATAAAGCCAAATAACTTAGTAGAAAATTGTCAGAATATGTGAAGGAACATTCACAGAAGACAAATTTAAAATGACCAAAAAAAAAATTTTTTTCAAAAGAAACTCAGCCTCAAAAAGAAGGAAAAAAAAAAAGAGAAAACCATGAACTATTTTTCTTACTTCATATTCATGAAGGTTCAGGTTTTTACAATACCAGCATGAGAAAGAAGAGAGCAGCATGCCCTTTGAAAATCAATGTAAGTGGAAAAGAAAACTGTTATAATTTCTTTGGAAGGCAATATGGGAATATTTCAAATGTTCATACTTTGTGACCAGCAATTCCATTATAAAGAATTCATTCAAGAGAAATATCCTTTCAGATGCACAAAAATTAGACTTACACTAAGGATTTTCACTACAGTATTGTCTATACTTGGGTTTCCAGTTTCACAAAATCTGCTTTTTAACTTTTATTTATTTTTGTGATATCAGGGATTGATCTCGACACCAAGATAGGTACAGTACTACTTGAGCTAAAACCCAGCCTTAAATTTGCCTTTTTAAAAACGCTATTTTTGGGCCAGGGATTTAGCTCAGTGTTGCCACTGCCTTGCAAGCACAAGGTTGTGAGTACAATCCCAGGTATCACACACACACACACGAAATTTTTTTTTTTACACATGAAATTTTTGTTGCACTGTTTTCTGATTAGAAGAACCCATACACATTCCAAGATGTTCAAATAGCACAATTATGTAAGGCAAAGGAAAATTCCACTACCCATGATAACAATTAAGATATTATTTCCAGATCATTTTTGTACATCAACACATATAATGATCTGAGGTCTTGCTTCCCTCATCTAGAAAACAAAAGATTTGGATATGTATTTAGAGATGTATTTTTCCATATACATGCTCCCCCCAAATTAAGGGATTGAATATGTTGGGAAAATGAATATCCTTTAACATTTAAATTCACTACCCAAACTGTAACTTCTGTTATCTCTGTTTGGAAATAAATATTTTGCATAGCCTAATGATAGCTGTACCAATATATTTTCTCTTATAAAAGTTAAATTTTAATATATATCATTCAACTACTAGCTTTTTTTGTTTCTAGGTATATTTTAGACATTATTCCTTGTTAGTTTGTGATGATCTATTCTAATTTCTTTTAATATTCACCTAAGTATTTCACTGTATAAAATGAGTATTCCTTATCCAGAGGTATTTCAATGTTTATTGTTTTTGTTTAGATTTTGTAATCTATCTAGCTGTGTTGGGGGTGAAACCCAATACTAAATAGGAACAACTTAAACGCATAGCTTCAATATAATTTTAAACAATATTTTAAATGATTTTGTATATGAGCGAGGCAGGCACTGTAGCACATGCCTGTACTTTCAGCACTTGGGAGGCTAAGGCAGGAGGACTTCCATGAGTGTGAAGCCAGCCCAGATTACATTGTGAAACTCCGTGGAAAAGAAAAAAAAAAAACAGATTTTGTGAGCAAAACAAAGTTTCATGGTGTGGAATTTTTCACCTATGGCATCATGTCAGTACTCGAAAAGTTTAGGATTTAGGTCATTTCAGATGTAGATTTTTTTTTTTTTTTTGAGACAGGTTCTCACTTTGTAATTCAGGCTGGCCCTGAGCTCACTATGGAGCTCAGGCTAGCCTTGAACTCAGCAGTCCTCCTGCCTCTGCCTCTTGAGGGTTGGGATGATCATGCCCAGCCAAATGTATTATATTTTTCAATAATTCAACACAAATTTGAATGCTTTTACTAAGAGAATAATATTTTAGAAGTAAAAAAAGTGTATAAAAGTATACAAAGATGTTGTAGAGAACAGAATTTCAATCAGTTGTGTATATTGGTTGGAATCAGTCTGGTGGCATCTCACCTAAGAAGCAGAATCTTGCCCAGGCAACTTAGAAAGATCCTACCTCAAAATAAGATTTAAAAAGGGCTGAGGACTCAGCTTAGTGATATACTATGTGCCTAGCATATAGAAGGCCTTGGATTGAGTTCCTAGTACTGAAACATAAAAAATGAACTGCTATGCTGGGCGTGGCATCTCACACCTCTAATCCCAGCACTTGGGAAGCAGAGGCAGGAGGATTGCTGAGTTCGAGGCTTGCCTGGGCTACATAGTGAGCTCAGGGCCAGCCTGAACTACAAAGTGAGACCCTGTCTCAAAAAAAAAAAAAGAGGAATTGCTTAAAAAAATTATAGTGAATACAATTTGAGTCTCCCCCAAATATAATTTAATACTGCACTTAGAAGTTAGAAAAATAACCTATAAAGAATATGTTTTTTTTTTTTTGAGACAGGGTCTCGTTTTGTAGTTAGGCTGGCTCTGAGCTCACTATGTAGCCCAGGCAAACCTTGAACTCAGCAATCCTCCTGTCTCTGCCTCCCGAGTGCTGGGATTACAGGTGTGAGCCACCACGCCCGGCACTGTGGTATGTGGTATTGATTGCTGGTGGGCATAAGTCTCCACACCCAGCATTGTATGTGGTTACCAGGGATCGAACTCAGGACCTTGAGCTTGTGAGGCAGGTGCCGGAACCACTGAGCTAACCTTCTGGCCCAAGGATATGTTTTTTAAAAATATGTTTTTATATAGATCATAATGTTAATTGTCTCTAGGAGTATCTTAACTCTCTGAGTTATTTTTGTAACTAAAAAATATAAATTATTTTACAATGGGATAAAAGGTTTGTCTTTATTTTTATTTATTTATTTTTTGAGACAGGGTCTCGCTTTGTAGTTCAGGCTGGCTCTGAGCTCACTATGTAGCCCAGGCAAGCCTCGAACTCAGCAATCCTCCTGTCTCTGCCTCCCAAGTGCTGGGATTACAGGCATGAGCCACCACACCCGGCTGTTTGTTTTTATTTTTGTATTGGTATTCAGAATCAAATTCAGGTTCTCTCGCTTGGCAGGTAGGTCCCAAACTGCTGAGCTACATCCCCCACTCCAAAAAGTTATTATTTAATACAGGTTGATATTAGGTGTCTTTCAGCTCTTGAGAGGTAATTACTTCATCTTGTTATTGCAGGTAAGCCTACTGTTTAATGACTACATATTAGATTTTATTATACATTCCCAGGAATCTATTACATATGTTAGGAGAGACTATTTATCTATTGTTTTTCCTCCTCTAAATTAGTGCTGTATAATAGAAATTCATTTCAAGCCACATATATATTTTGAAATTTTCTAATAGCTACATTAAAAAGGTAAAATAACAGGTGCAATTAATTTTAATATTTTATTAACCCAATATACCCAAAATATCACTTCAATACGAAATGGATATAAAAATTATTAATAAAGTATTTCACATACTAATTTTCATAATGTCTTTAAAATCTAGTGTGTATTTTACACTTGCAACATATCGCAGTTGGATACTAAATTTCCAATAGTTAAAATATTGTCCTGCCAAAATGATACTGTGATTAAGGGAGAGATGTTTTATAGCGCTTCAGTTTTAAATTTAAGTTAAAGTGAATCATGAAAAATAGAATAGAAGTTCCTTGGTCAGCCTGGTCAGGTGCTGCACGTGGCTGGCGGCTCGCGGGCCACAGGGCCAGCAGTACATTTCCGCTGCACCGTGGGGTACGGACGCCCGCGCCCTGCGGACATGACGCAGCGTCCTCATCTCCAGGGCGCTGGAATCCCGGAGTGTCCTGAACTGCAAAGTGAGGGAGAGTGAAAGCTTGTCTGGGTGGCCTCGTTTGCGTCCTGCCAGGGTGGAAATAGAGGTTGCACTTGGAGAACTTTTGAGCTGAGTATTGAAATTGCGAAGGGAATATGTTCTCCTGACTTCATACAAAGAAGAATTTGTGGGATTGTAGACTCGTGCAACCATTGTGGAGATCAGTGTGGAGATTCCTCAGAAAATTAGAACTAGAGGTCCCATTTGACCCTGCTATTTCCCTGCTAGCAATGTACTCAAAGGAATTTTAAAAATCACATTGGAAAGACAGATGTACACCTTTGTTCACAGCAGCTCAGTTCGTGATAGCCCAGTCTTGGAAACAACCCAAATGCCCATCAACTGGAGACTGGATAAAGAAGATGTGTTTTTTTATAAAATGGAGCATTACTCTGCCATAAAGAATGACAAGATTCATTCATTTATGTGCAAATGGATACACCTGCAGGACACACTAATAAGTGAAACAAATAGATCACAGATATGCACATACCGGATCTTGTTTTTGGTATGAGAACCTGTAGATGTAAATGAGTTCTAGAATGTATGATAGATTTTGTAAAATAGGAAAAATCCAAAGGGGATTTGGTGTGAGAACATAATGAAGGGAAAGAATAAACATGATTCGGAAAAGAAAATTAAAGAGCGTGTATATAAGGGGTGGGGGGGTTGTGGGTGAAAGGGATGTGGGTAAAAATGAGAATTAACTTGTGTCATATACTGGTACAAATTTCCCAATGTTGTGTGTGATTGTGAGCTGTATATAAGATGTACCAATAAAGAATTCAAAAAAAGGGCCAGAGATTTAGCTCAGTGCTTCCGGCGCCTGCCTCA
>PVIC010053209.1:0-11917 GCA_004025085.1 Thryonomys swinderianus | reverse complement strand
CTGGAGATGGAGTCCAAGCTGGCGGCAGAGAAGCAGCAGACGGAGCACCTGACCCTCGAGCTGGAGGTGGCGCGGTTGCAACTACAAGGATTGGAGCTAAGTTCTCGGTCCTTGGTTGGTGCCGACATTGAAAATGTAAGAACCCTGGGCTTGCCTGATGTTTCTCTGTTGGGGTGACCAATTGGCCCTCCACAGATGTCAGATGTTTGTTGCATTGAAATCAACCTGAGATCTAAGTTAGAATGTTTTTAGGGTTTAAAGAAATAAAAAGTACACCACAATTTTTTCAAAACCAAAAGTATACCAAAGTTTTTTCAAAACTGGAATGGTAGGGCCGGAGGGTTAGCTCAGTGGTTCCGGAGCCTGCCTCGCAAGCACAAAGTCCTGAGTTCAATCCCCAGTAACCACATACAATGCTCACCAACAATCAACACCGCAAAGCACAGTGCCGGGCGTGGTGGCTCACGCCTGTCATCCCAGCACTCGGGAGGCAGAGACAGGAGGATTGCTGACCTGGCAGCGGCTTGCCTGGGCACCGTAGTGAGCTCAGGGTCAGCCTGAACTACAAAGCGAGACCCTGTCTCAAAAAAAAAAAAAAAAAAGCCATTTCAGTCTTTCTTGAATATATTCTCATTTCATTACTTATGACTTTGTCCTTCCCGTTGGCTAGCTTTCCTAATGATGCCACACAGTGTACAGGTCTCATGGTCCACCTCTGCGAGGTGGAGAAACAGTCATGGTGGAGGGAGCAGAACAGTCATGATAGCAGCCTTCCTTTTACAGTGAGAGAGATGAGAAGTCTACATGCAGTTTATCCACAAATGTGGAGTAAGTAAGGGTCGGACAGATGGGAGGTTGACGTGCTTGGGCTTCGTGAACCTTCACTGTCTCTTATAAAGAATATCATAAATACAGAAGATGAAAGTTGGGCACTTCATATGGAATTTGTTAGCCCTATATTTGATAATCACGCAAAGACTTTAAAGTACATAGAATATTCCTAGCAAGGAAGAAAAGGTGAAACTTCAGTATGTTAAAATTCATTTGGCCCAAGAATGAAAGGGTCTGTCTTCCTGAAAAATAATGGGCCTTGCGCATTGGCAAGACTTACTGAATATTTACCTGTGTTTAGTCACAGGATAGAGAGAAAAGGATGGGAGGTTGTGGTAACGATGTGCCATTTGGGGACATGTACTCACCAGAGGCTGGATGCCATTATTTTAGGCCTTTTGTTCTTTATGAAAAACAAAATGCATTCTTGTTCTCTGTTATGATTACAGGTTATTCAGGACCAAAAGGGTAACTGTGACATAAAGGAATCAGAAGAATGTATGTCAGAAATTACAGGAAAAACACCAAAGCAGGCCAGGCCTCAGATCTGTGAAGAGATTGTCCAGCAGGCTGTCAGTGTAGAGTCTGAAGAAACTGCTGAGACCCCACTTGATACACAGGGAGCCAGGGGAGTGCCCTTGGACACCGGTGAGGACACAGCAGCGGGAGACCACAGCCAGGGCTGCCCCAAACACACTTCTCGGCCGTCATCTTGCGGCCCTTATGCTGTAGCGCCCTTGGAGTTAGTGGAGAATCACGTGGCCCTCCAGAGTCTCCAGCTGCAGGTGAAAGAGACATCGGATGAGAATTTGAGATTACATTATGCCATAGAGGACCGTGACAGAAAAGTTGAAAGTCTGCTAAGTGAAATGAAAGAGTTAGACTCAATTGATTTACAGGAACTACAGCTAAAGAGCAAGACTGAAACTTGCTTGCAGCTGGAAAATATAGTTGAGGAACTTCAGAAAGAAAAATGTGACTTAAGTGAAAAATTAGAATCCTTCTCTTGCGCTAAACGGGTGTTAGGCCCGAGAGTGGAAACTTGCGAAGCCCTCAGTTCTAATTTAGAAATGGGCGCCGATGACTCCTCACAGGAAGTTCTTGAAGAGAACGTCGCCACGGTGGATGACAACTGGAAGGAGAGATTTCTCGATGTGGAAAATGAGCTGAACAGGATCAAGGCCGAGAATGCTAGCATTGAACAATGCGCCCTCGCTATGGAGGCCAACTTAGAGGTGGCTCAAACTGAGAAGCTCTGCTTGGAAAAAAATATTGAAAGTAGTCGGAAAGTTATTGTCCAGCTTGAAGAAGAACTTTCTGAGGCCACAAATGAGAGAAACCGGCTTCGTGGAGAATTAGAAGCTGTGACAAAAGAGAACAAAACCTTGTTCCAGGTGTCGGAGGTGATGAAGGAGAAAGTGCAGGCCCTGGAGGCAGAGGCCAGGGACAAAGCAGCTGTCCTTCAGGCTCTGTCCGCGCAGCTGAGCCAGCTGTCAGGTGACAAAGCTGACCTGCAGGAGCAGCTGCGGAGGTCGGAAGGGGGCGCCCAGGCACTGTCCTCTGCAGTGCAGCAACTGGAAAGCCAAGTGGGACTACTGGCTAAGGGGAAGGAATCGCTGCTCAGGGAGTCTGATAGCCTGCGGGCCAAGCTGAGCGGATTGGAGCAGGACAGGCTAGCCGCGTCCAGGGCCCTGGAGGTGGCTCTGGTGGAGAAGGATGAGTTCTCAGAGCGGCTCGGCTCCACCCAGGAGGAGGTGCACCAGCTGCGGAAGGGCATGGAGAAACTGCGTGTGCGCATCGAGGCCGATGAGAAGAAGCAGCTCCACGTCCTGGAAAAGCTGAAAGGAAGTGAGCGGGACAACGATGCCCTCCGGGATAAGGTGGAGAGCCTCCAGCGGGAGCTGCAGATGTCCGAGGAGAACCAGGAGCTGGTGATTCTGGACGCCGAGAATGCCAAAGCCGAGGTGGAGAGCCTAAAGGCCCAGGTAGACGAGATGGCCGAAAGCCTGAGAGGTTCCGAAGTCGATCTTGCCACGCTCAGATTGGAAAAGGGCGGCCTGGCAAAGCAGCTGCAGGAGAAACAGGGTCAAGTGTCCGAATTAGAATCACGGCTCTCTTCTCTTGAAAGTCTACTAGAGGAAAAGGAGCAAGCGAGAGTTCAGATGCTACAGGAGTCCAAAGCCCAGGTGGAGCGGATCCGAGCACAGCTGAGAGAGCTGACTGAGGAGGCTGCAGCCTTAGGTCGGGATCAAGGGACCCCAAAGATGGAGGAACAGAACCCGGATGTCCCAGACAATGAAGTGTCTCAGCTGAGGGGCGGCATCACGAGGCTCAGGGCCCGCGTGGAAGCTGAGTGTGAGGAGCGGTCTCGTGTCTCGGAACAACTGAAGGAAAGCGAGGGACGTGTGGCTTTGCTGAAAGGTAGAATAGAGAGCCTTGAAAAGGAGCTAGAGCTGTCAGGGAGAAGCCAGGAGCATGCGGTTCATGAGGCTGAGGATTCCAGAGCCGCGGTGGAGACCCTAAGAGCAGAAATGCAGGAGTTATCCCAAAACTTGAGAGACTTAGAAGTCAGTCTCGTTAATACAAAGTCAGAAAAAGAAAGCCTGGCCAACGGGTTGCACAAGGAACAAGCACGTGTGTCTGAATTAGAAACATTGAACTCTTGTTTGGAAAAACTATTGCAAGAAAAAGAGCATCAAAAAGTTCAGATGAGAGAGGAATCCGAAGCTGCAGTGGAGATGCTTCAGGCCCAGGTAAACTTGCTGAATGAGGAGATGATGGCTTTATGTAGTGGCCGAGAGGCCCGCAAGACCGAGGAGCAGAGTCTGGGCAGCAGGGCGGACTCCCTCGAACTGGAGAAGGCTCAGTTGCTGCAGGACCTGGAAGGAGCCAGAAACAGTTTCGTTACTTTGCAGTCTTCTGTGAATGGCCTCCTGCTGGAAGTCGAAGAGGGCAAGCTGAAACTAGAGAGGAAGGACGAGGAACTCAGTCGGCTGAAAGGTCAAGTTCAAGGTCAGCAGCAGCTTGCCTCTCGGCTGTCCCAGGTAGAGGGAGAACAGCAGATCTGGCAGAAGCAGAAGGCAGAACTGGAGTCCCTGGCAGGGGAACTGGAGCAGAAGGTCCAAGAGCTGCAGTCCAGAAACCACGCCCTGCAGGCCTCCTTTGAAGTGCTGCAGAATTCTTGCCACGAGCTAGAAAGTGAGCTCACGTTGACGAAAGGAGAAAAAATGTCCTTGCTTGAAAAAGTGAGTGAGCTTTTATCTGTACGTTGAAATATGCAGTCATGGGTGTGCGTGTGGGTTGCTGTGTGGATTAAATTTTCTCCAAGATGATCTTTCCAATTGATCCAAACCCTGGGAAGATGCCACGCGTGTGGGTCTTGAGCTTGGAGGGTGCTGAGTCATCTCTGGCCGAGGTGAGCGCTCTGATGCAGCAGAGGGGATGTTATCACGAGTTGGGTCAGGTGTTTAGTGCGGCGCCCCCCGGGGCAGGCCTGGTGCTATGCATGGTCCTCGATTCTTGTACCTCCCTTGCCTTGAGGTCACCTCCCCTGACCCAGTTGGGAAGCACTGTCAGAGACTCCAGCCGTGCTGCTTAGGATCAGAAGGGATCCTCTGTCTCATTCTCCTTCACCTTTTAGAGAAATCACTTCTGAAGATGCTGATACAGCAGAACCAAAAGCACACATGGTCCCGGGGTGTGTCTGCGGGGCTTGGGCCTTGGGCCCCCTTTTAATGCCACGTCTTTCTTTACTCGGCTGTTTTATTCACTGACGATTATGGGGGAGACCTGCCACTGAGGGTCTCAGTCGGCCCAATGTATTTACTGACTGATCTGGGAATGTGATTCCTTTCTGATTAAATCGTTACCAAAAAAATAGTAAAATGGGAGTATCCAGAAAGTACAACTCATCCCGACTCGAATTTCTAAGAATTTCAGGTTTTTGTATATATTGCAAGAGATGGCAGTTAACGGAAACGATGAGACAGGTGGCTTCAGCTACAGGGAGCAAATGTGAGCTGTAGCTGTGGCCCTGCTTCCTGCCGATGGGCGGGACCTGAGGGATTAGCAGAGTTCCAGAAATTGATAAAAATCCAAAGCACTGACCTGTCTCTAACCGTTTGTGCTTATGGGTGTCCTTCAGTAGATCTTGGCTGAGAAGAGGATGTGAGCTTACCAAGTAGGTTTCGAGGGTACTGGTCAACTGGATCAGTCAAGGGCGCATCAGCCAGGGTCTGTTTTGTTCCTGGAGGCCGAAGTCAGCCTTGGGAAAGGTTGGGTCAGCGTGGTTAATGTGATTAAAACAGACACCCAAAGCAGATGCTAATGAATTTTAAATTTACAGGTGAACACCATGATTGCGAAGGAGGCTGAGCTACAGGGGGAAATGCAAAATATGGTACAGAGCACAACAGCGCTGAGAGAAGAATTGAGTGGGGAGAAAAGCAGGCTCACTGCAGAATTAAATGTGCTATTGGAGGAAATTAAGAGCAGCAAAGTAAGTTTCTCTGTTGCCGGTTCCTTGTGGGCTCCTAGTTCGGTGGATGTTTGTACTCTAGCGGATAGTTTTTGTAAGACTTTCTGAAGGTACCGACTTTTTTCAGCTTTTGAACAAAAACAATCCTGGGCTTGTGTCATGCTCAGACTTGCAGTGCTTGGCACCATTTAGCGCTGTCCTGAGCCTCGGAGCTCATGATGGAAAGGACGGCATGACAAAGCTGCGTGTGTACCAGGGAGTCATGGGAAGCAGAGTGTGAGGGGGGCTGTGCATCTTCTGATGTTAACTTTACAGTAGATGGTCCTTTGCTGTGTTTTGTAGTTGCTTTTCCATATGCATCGTAAAAGGAAAGGCAAGGTTTTGAGTGGAATTACTTGGTTTTGTAGATGGACCACCTAAAATACGTAGACCAGGTGAAGAAGGAAAATGAACATGCTCAGGGGAAGATAAAGTTGCTGCTCAAATCCTGCAGACAGCTGGAAGAGGAGAAGAAAGTGTTGCAGAAAGAGGTATCTCAGCTGGAAGCTGCCCAGAAGCAAAACACAGGTGGGCACGTCAGTTTTCTCAGGTGGCTCCCAGCAGGGAAAGGGCACACGCAGGTGTGCACGCAGAGGGGCTATTTCTAGAGCTCTGTTCAGAGTCCATTCTCAGCAGCTATTCATTTTCTAGTTTTTGGATATGGGGCTTGGCTTGGGTCCTTGTAGGGTTTTGAACAAAGCCTGCATTTTGAAATGGAGCTGTTTGATCTCTTCTTTAAAACTTAAAAAAAAACTCTGGGGCTACCTCTCTTTCTTAGTTTTTTGAAACAGGGTTTTTACTATGTAGCCCACGCTGGTCTTGAACTCACAGCAGACCACCTGCTTCAGCCTCCCAAGTGCTGGGGGGATAGGTGTGCACCACCACACAAGGCTGGTGCTACCTTTTGGCTGTGAGGCTCTAAGAAGAGTTATTCATGTTCGTGCCCACTGAAGTTTCTTCATTGAAGGGAGATTGGCATCTGCCTTGACATTGCTAACTTGTAAGTCACCGGTTCAGACTGGTCCTGGCCCAGCCTTGTGGGTCAGCTAAGGGGAAGGGGGGGACTTAATTTTGGGGTCTGCAAGCAAAATCAGAAAAACAAAGAGATACGTCTCCCCAGCACTCTCAGAGGGACACGCTTCCCTGGGGTGGGCGACACAGGCTGCCATGTACGGCTGTGGGCATCATAGCTGGGTGTCGTAGTCAGCTGCGTCCCTGCTTTGGGCTGTGCTTGGGCTAAGTTGAAGCTTTGGGATTGTTTTCCTTTTTTTTTTGCTTTTGAGACAGGATCTCGCTTTGTAGTTCAGGCTGGCCCTGAGCTCACTATGGTGCCCAGGCAAGCCTCGAACTCAGCAATCGTCCTGTCTCTGCCTCCCGAGTGCTGGGATGACAGGCGTGAGCCACCACGTCCGGCATTGTGGTATGCGGTGTTGATTGTTGGTGGGCGTGTCTCCACGCCCAGCATTCTATGTGGTTACCGGGGATCAAACTCAGGTCCTTGCGCTTGCGAGGCAGGCGCTGGAACCACTGAGCTAACCCTCCGGCCCTGGGATTGTTTTCTAATGGATTTAAAGCCACCTGTGGCAGATTGAGTGGATGTTTGGGTGACAACTGGCCTGACATATAAACACCTTAGGTTATAAGTAGAACTTTAGTCTTAACTTACAAAGTTTTGAGTTATGACTTAAATGCTGGCC
Source organism: Thryonomys swinderianus (assembly GCA_004025085.1). Classification (NCBI taxonomy): domain Eukaryota; kingdom Metazoa; phylum Chordata; class Mammalia; order Rodentia; family Thryonomyidae; genus Thryonomys; species Thryonomys swinderianus. The sequence goes on along the minus strand of PVIC010053209.1, from coordinate 4,873 downwards.
GCTTGTACTTCCAGATGGTCTCAGGTTACATTTAACCTTTAAAGAGTTCCGGAAGAAACATGACAACATCCTCTCCTGCGTGGGGTTCACTGAGAAATCCTGGGCCAGTGTCTGTAAGGTCACAGATCTGCCTGTGTGCAGGAGGGAGACTTTGAAGGCTGTAGCGGAGCCTGAGCCTTCATTGGCCAACTAGAGTTATAACCAGCCCTCGAGAACAAACTTAGTTCGTGAGTCAAGAGTCCACTGTAGCTGACTCATGTCTTATATTGTTCCCCCAAACTCCTGTCTGCAGAACTCCAGCGCCTTCAGGGGCTTGGGAGCCCTGCTACTGTCCCCTATTGTCTGCATGTCACTGTCCCCTTTAGCCCCCACAGCCGCGCCACAGATTTCATGCTCTTTCCTGACTTCGGTGGTTGGGAAACCAAACTAAATTCATTTTATCTCCTGTAACGACTTCCTCTAGGAAGTGAGACAGGTTGATTGAAAAAGGAGATAGAGACTTGGGTGGATTTTATTTGAGCCATTCCAATAAGAGCTTGTAATCTGGTGGGCTCTGTACCCGGATGTGATCCATCATTTCAGCTATAAGCGCTCAAGAGGTAACGCCCCCTAACCCGCCGGCAGAGTGCAAAGCGTAGGTCTGACGCGGGCTGTGCCCCACGGCGGGGCCAGCCTCAAACTGCGTGTGGCACGTCACCCTCTTTGGACAGGTGCTGTTCTGGGTGCTAATGTGGACGAGCTGAGGGCTGAGATCAGAGAGCTGAGAGAAAGTCTTGAAGAAAAAGCCAAGGAGGCTGATGAATACCTGGATAAGTACTGTTCCCTGCTGATAAGCCACGAGAAGCTGGAGAAGGAGAAGGAGATGTTAGAAACACAGGTCGCTCGCCTGAGTTCACAGCGGCCTCCACACGGCCTCAGCGGTTCTCCTGTGCAAAGCCCAGCCGCTCCAGGGCTGTCTCCAGCCCCTTCGGATGGGGAAGGGAAGTCATCGTCTGGCCAAAGGAAAGCTTCAGGCAAGAGGCAAAGGTGCAGCGGGAACTGGCAGAGCGGAGGAGGACTAACACCTTCTACTCCAGAGACCTTTCCTAAAAGAAGTAGGAAAGTGGTCAAAACCGGAGGCATCCGCCCTACCGAGGATGAAGAGTTTGAGCCGGAAGGGCTTCCAGAAGTTGTAAAGAAAGGTATGCATAATTGTAAAATAGTGTCACAGGTTGGGGTTACAGCTCATGGGCTGACCGCGTGCCAGGCTGGCGTGGGGCCCTGGGTTCTATCCCACCTCAGCCAGAGAAAGCCAAGAAGCCCTGAAAATTATCTGTGTGTTCTTTTGAGAAGTCTTGTACGATAACTCACCTATACAAAAACAGAAACACTGACTTTTTATATTTTTGGATGATCGTGCAACTGTTCCACCTGGCCTTCCATCACCGCCAGAGTTCACTTTGAAATTGGTAAGGTGTCTATTTTCCTTTCTTCTGTGAAAAAAATAGACTAGGATTAACTCTTCCTGAGCCAGCACAAAAAAGAACTGGTGCATTTGCAAAACGGCTGTCAGAAACCTGTTTGGAATTCGGTATTTTTTCAGGGAGCCCTCGAGCTCCTCTTCCTCCAGTCAGGTCAGACGGCAGGGAGGACGACAGTGGCCCGGGGCGCGAGCCCCGAGGCCGGTGCCACTGAACGTGCTTTTTAATTTTTAAACTCCGTGCTGGCCCGGGTGTGTGCGAGGATTGCAGGTCCAGCCCAAGAACCACCTGCCCCTAGAGACTCGTGACCAAACAGCGCTTGGAAATTGAGAGAAAGGGGTTGGAAATTTCCAGACTTAATGTTGTGGCAACATCTGAGCACGAAGATGTTCCTGCTTTTGGTTCAGTCTTATTTTTTGTTCAGAACTATCCTCGCAGGTCAGATGAGAAACCCCCTGGTGAAATCCGAATCCAGTCTTTGCTGTATCATTGGCAAGACACCGTTCCTGAATGACTGTGGTTCGTAGTTAGCTCTCTCTCCTGGGTGATTTTGATTTGTGAAGGCTTAAAAATAGCCACTGCCTCAGTGAACCCGGAGAACCTCTGGGACTGTGATGCACTGTCTCGTGGCCTTGGGATTGGTGGCCTCTTCAGTGTCAGCTCTTGTGGAAGAAGCTGGCACAAGCCAGAGCGTGCAGCCACTCTTAGGAAGGCCAGGCTGGCCTGCCTCGTCCTCCACGGCGGCTGCCTAGAGATTCTGTTACCACTTTCCGTAGTAACAGCCACAACTGCCTGGGCAGTGCAAGGTCCTGAGTTCAATTTCCGGTAAAGAAAAAAATAAAAAGCAAAAAAGGTAAAAAATAATGCTACTATTCCCACTTGGTTCTTTGTTTCTGAAAAAGACATGATAGTGATTCACTTGACATGGTGACGCCTCCCCCCAGGGAAACCCTAAAGGTCTGGTAGAAAATGTTTTCGGAGTTAGTATTTTCTGTTGGGACTTTGCCGGGTGTGTGTGGTTTCCACGGTGGAACCGGACCCAGCAGCTTTGACAGCCCCCGTCTTCTCCCCCAGGGTTCGCTGACATCCCCACTGGAAAGACCAGTCCCTATGTCCTGCGGAGGACCACCATGGCCACCAGGACCAGCCCCCGCCTCGCCGCACAGAAATCAGCCCTGTCCCCGCTGAGTGTGGGCAAAGAAAATCTCACAGAGTCCTCCAAACCGACAGCTGGTGGCAGCAGATCACAAAAGGTAAACTCCAGCGAATGCTGGGCTCCGTCTGTGACCCCGGAGGGCACAGTGGTGTCCAGGCCTGGGGCCCGGGCTGCGCTTCTCCCTCAGCAGCCTTGGCTTGGTGCAGACACGTCCGCTGGAGCCAGCCTGGGAGCAGAGCCGGCCGCCCCTGACAGCCGCCCCCAGGCCGTGGGGCATGTGACAGCGGAAGGGACCCTAAAGAGGTTTCCAGTGTGGCTTGCGGGATCTGTAGGGTAGTTTCCCTGCTGGCCCTGGGTACTGATCTTTGTTTTTGTTGTTTTTTTTCAAACTTCCCATTTTCATCTGTCCTGAGTTTCAGATTCTTCATGGCTTTTAGTACTTCTTTGCTTTCCAGAGAAAGCATGATTTCAGTAGGTAGCTGTGTTCCTGGATCTCTCTGTTGTGAATTTTGAGGATAGGGCATGACCTTTGTGACCTCTGTACTTTACGAACAGCCCAGAAAATGCTATCGAACTCATAGAGAGTATTAGCTCACAAACAGGTTCCTGATGCAGAAACCAGACCAGCAGCTGCTGCTGCTGTGTGTAGGAGCCCGACGGGGCCAGGCTGGAGTCCTGGGATAGGCGGAGTCATTTCCCAGGCGGTCGTCTGGCAGCCATCCTTACCCCGCAGTGTAGAGCAGTGTCCGCTCCTGCCGGTCTGATCCACATTTTATTTAACTCTCTCATTTCATTTTCTCACTTACTGAGCTCTCAGGTCATTGGCTGTCTTGGTGACATTTCCTGTCTCCGGGACAAATACCTGACACCCGCTGCCCCAGGGAGGAGAGGTTTATTTTGGCCACATTTCGGTCCCCGGCCGGCTGGCTCCCGACAGGAGAGCTGCTCACAGCGAGGGGTGGAAGCAGAGAGCAGAGGGAGGCGCTGGAGGGAGACAAACCCCTGCAGGCCCCGCGTACAGTGACGGCCCACCTCTCCTAGCCAGACCCGCCTCCTGATGGCCATTTCAAAATCCCTCCCTAGAAGGCCACGAGGCCTGGGGGACATTTCCGATTTATACCACAGGAGTGGTTGTTGTAAAAGCATGAAGAAAGTGAGGCTCATAAAGACACCACCTCCTGGTGTTAATGCCTCCTCTCTCTCCCTGGTCCCTGGTCTTGCTCCTGCCATGGTGCCAGCTTCTCAAACTGGGGACCGCAGGAATATTGCTGAAAATGGCCAGACTAGGTTCAAGATGTCTGAAAGTTTGTGGTATCGCTTTGCTCGCTTGTCAGAGCTTGAGCAATCCAATAACCTGGAACTAGCCCCCCCCGCCAAAAAAAAGCTCTCTTTTTAATAATAGAATAATTCAGGCCAGGGATGTAGCTCAGTGGTTCTGGCATCTTCCTTGTGAGCACAAAGTCCCGAGTTCAATCCCCAGTCCCAAAAGTAATCATTCTTCCTTAAGCAAGCGTGCTCGTTAGAATTTTGTGCACCAGAATGCAAAACGTTTTGGTGAACAGTTGCATCAAAACAGAAGCATGTTTGCGTATTGGTTTCTTTTTGTTGATGTGTAAGAGCTAGACGCAAGTTATAAGCTATTAGTAAATTTGTTGATAATTTATATTATAAAATCAATTCAAGGATGAGACAGGTATAAGGTTTTTTTATTTCAGTCTTTGAATGGGCCCTTCATGACTTGTGTTAGAAACAGTGTATCACCTTGTGTGCCTTTTCTTTCTCTCTCCTCAAGTGCTCATTCTTTGTCTCCCCTCTTCTCCCTTCCCCCTTCGGGTCGGCTTGGCCTCTGGTGTGGACCGGGCCACTTCCGAGTGGGGTGCCTGGCAGCCCGTCCCTGAGGCCTCAGCAGCAAGTGAGATCCATTCCTGTTGGCGGCTGCTCCAGAGAGCAAACGGAGTTCCCAGCAGCCTCCCAGAGCAGGAAACCCGCCACTTAGCTGGCACTCTGCGCCCCTGTTGTCTTCCGTGGCCCCCTTTCCTTCCACTTGCTGGGATGCCTGTCACTGATTATGGCAGTGCCCCCCGTGTCCTCATGTCTGATGAAAAGACTGAGACGCAACAGTTACCCTAGTTTGACTGTGATCTTGAGGAGACCACAGACGAGATGCTTGTAGAGGTGTCTTAGGAAATCGTCCTGAAAGATCGCCCGCATCACCCCGTGGCTCATTGTTTCCTTTCTTTCTCCCCTGAGGAATTGC
>PVIC010053208.1:0-11814 GCA_004025085.1 Thryonomys swinderianus | reverse complement strand
GGGGAGAGGACCGGACCGACGGAGGAGGAAGGGAGGGAACTGTGTGTGCTGCTAGAGACACCCAGAAACCGACATAAAAATTACTCAAAAATCCCGCCAAGAAAGAACCTTTGTGACCGCTTCGTCCTCCTTAGTCCTCCAGCCACTTCTAAGCTGACTTCATTCCCTGCATTGTCTGCGGAGCTCACATCGTACCAGCGCATCAGAGATCCTGCTTGGCCTCTGTGACTCGCACCCCCCCCCCCGCACCCCGACTTTTCAGAAGTTCGTGCTGTTGAAAGTCACGCTGTTAGTGGCTAGTAACACTGTGCCCTTTAATTTCCTAACATTTCCTACTGTGAAGGCCAGGACTTGTTTAAAATTCCTATTTGTTTAAAATACATACTCTCTTCCTCTAAAGTGTTTTCCTTCTAATGACTTCTTGTTTTTCTTTTTTATCTTTTCTTTTTAGTACATGTTTATGATACATAGTAAATATATTCATTGTGGGGAGCTGTGTACATACATGTAATATCTTCATCCGCCTCACCTCCCACCATCTCCAGATCTCCTTCCCATCTCCAAAATGTCCACCTTTCTACTTCTTATTATCTATCTTTTATTTTATTCTTTAAATTTTTTATACCTCTGGTTTCTCATATAAAAGGGACTGTCATGATTAACCTTCAGCGTTTGATTTGACTTAGCATTATGATCTCAGGATCCATTTATTTTCCTATAAATTACCCCAAATTTTCCTTCTTTATGGCAGAAGAGTACTCCATTGTGTGTAAATACCACATTTTCTTTCTAAATACCACATTTTCCTTATCCATTCATCTGTTATTAGAAATATATGCTGATCCCCAGATTTAATGGTTATGAACTGTGCTCCCATAAATATCTGCATGCATGTATCTCTGTAATAGGGTATCTTTAACTTTCAGGAAGACACCTAGAAGGTGAATACTGGATCCAATAGGATTTCTAGGTTCAGTTTTTTTTTTAACACTCTACGTACTAAATTTCCATAGTAGTTGTACAGTTTACATTCCCACCAATATATTTCCTTTTCCTTTGAACCTTTGATTCTCCATATTCAACCTTGTATAGGCACTTGGAAGCAAGCTGTCTAACTGCTTTAAAATTTTCATACAGTCAGTTCAGGCCTGTAATCCTAGCACTTAAAAGGCTAAGGCAGGATGACTGTCATAAGTTCAGGGCCAGTGAGGACTACACTGTGCAATCAAGGCCAGCCTGAACTGTATAATAAGATTCTGTCTTTAAAACAAAGTTAAAATAATTTTGAAGTTATGTTTTATTTAGTTTTGATTCTTTCTGGACTGCCTCCTTTGACTTAGTAAGCTTTTACAAAGATCACTAACAGGGCTGGAGATTTAGCTCAGTGGTTCCAGCACCTGCCTCGCAAGCACAAGGTCCTGAGTTTGATCCCGGTAACCACATAAAATGCTGGGCGTGGCGACTCACGCCCACTAGCAATCAATACCACATACCACAGTGCTGGGCGTGGTGGCTCATGCCTGTGATCCCAGCACTCAGGAGGCAGAGGCAGAAGGATTGTTGAGTTTGAGGCTTGCCTGGGCTATATAGTGAACTCAGGATCTGATCTACAAAGCAAGGCCCTGTTTCAAAAAATAAAAGTAAAAAAATCACTAACAGGGGCCGGAGGGTTAGCTCAGTGGTTCTGGCGCCTGCCTTGTAAGCGCAAGGTCCTGAGTTTGATCCCCGGTAACCACATACAATGCTGGGCGTGGTGACTCACCCCCACCAGCAATCAATACCACATACCACAGTGCCGGGCATGGTGGCTCACGCCTGTAATCCCAGCACTTGGGAGGCAGAGACAGGAGGTTTGCTGAGTTCCAGGCTTGCCTGGGCTACATAGTGAGCTGAGGGCCAGCCTGAACTACAAAGTGAGACCCTGTCTCAAAAAAAAAAATCACTAACAAAGTATCATGTGGATATATTTAATAAACATAAGTCACCCACATGATATACTAAGGTATTTCTTTTCTTTTTTTTCTCTTTTGTTGTGTTGCTGAGCGGAGCCCAGGACCTCAAACATGCTAGCTAAGTGCTGTACCACTGAGCTACACCTATAGCCATTTCCTTCTCACCTTTTTGTTTAACACTAACCTGGATTTTTGTTTACATTTTTATCAGTACTAGGGACTAAACCCAGGGTGTTTGGGTTGAGCTACATACAGTTGTTATATATTTTTTTAATTCTGAAATTGGGTCTCACAAAATTGCCCAGGCTGGGCTTGAATTTTCAGTCCTCCTGTCTCAGCCTCTCAGAGTGCCGAGATGACAAGTGTGGACCCCCACACCCAGACTAACCAGTGTTTTACATTTCAAAATGACCAAGGCAATTTTAGATTTTTTTCCTAGGATACTGTAAATTTATGTCTCCTGCAACAATGATTGAACAGTGGTTCAGCAGAAAGAGATATTGACTAATTTGCCTGTTTTTCAATTTTAAATTTCTTGGCACGAATATGATATTTTAAAAAAAATTTTAGCTTATTAGTACAGCCGTGTAACATTTTCAGATGTCACCCCCCCAAAGGTGTTTTCAACCTAGTGTCTCTCGGGAATGGACCAGGGGAGGGGGGGCAGGAGGACCAGGGAGAAGAGACAGGGTCTCGGGCATCTCACTGCACAGGGTGCCTGGCCCCCCCCCCTAGAGCGGGGCTGCTCTTCCCCCCGTGACCCAGGGTGCCCACCCCGCTCTCCGCCTGTCCCGGTTCCCTGTGATCCTCACTGCCAGTGGGGTTTCCCTCTGGGCCATGTCCATCCATGCGGCGAGCAGGAGGATGACCCCTCAGTTTTGATAAGAACCAACTGGGAAATACATGGGCTTTAATCCAAATATTTGAAATGCTCAGTGAGGAGTGATCATAATATATTCCTAAAATATACCGATAAACTCAGTGATTAACAAAACACTTGAAATGCGAGACTCGTTTTCAGATAATTACTAAAATAACTTGGCAAAAAAAAAAAATCTGCAATCTTCCAGTATAAGAAGATTGAAGTTGATCAATGTGTTGGGGATGTTGAGATTAATGGGACCGAATGATAACAAATGAACAAAAGGCAAACAGAAGTTGCCCCACTCCTGAGTTATTCCGTAGAAAGTTCTAAAGTGCAGTAAGTGGTTGTTTGTCTACAAGTTAATGATCTGATGCATTTTTAACATTTACTGTCTTAAATAATTTCTCCCCTTCATGTACATAACTCTTCAAGTCACAGATGTAGGCAAGGACTTTCTGAAAACAACCCCTGTGACACAGGAAATAGTTCTAAGAATCAACAAACGGAATCGTATTATGTTAAAAAGCTTCTGAACAGCAAAATAAAACACTAAACTAACCTACAAAATGGGGAGAAACATTTTGCCAGTGATTCCTCAGACAGAGGACTCATATAGAATATATTTAAAGATTGAAGGAAATTAGACCAGGTGTAGTAGACATCCTTGCTCAGTACTAGAGAGCTACGAGTGGCATGTGCTTCTTGCCTCCTTAATTCAGCTATACTGTTTTATAACAGGAGTCTGACCGCAGCCTTGCATGACTCAAATGGCCATGTCAGGTAGCACAGTGGGGCTAGTACTGCTCTTTTGGTAATGGCCGTCACCAAGGTCTAAGTCCTGGCCTATGAAGGGCAGGGCCCTGCTGAGTTAGTGCAGCTGAGGTCAGTGTGACCCCAATTCGAATCCTTTGCCCTGAATCATGGCTTCTTACTGACCAGATGGGTTGTTTGCTAATGTACCTGGTCCCAGTACCAGTCTGTTCTATCCAAGCCAGATAAGCAGTGCCCACTCCCCAACAGCACTACTGGCACCATCATGCCAGGTGTTAGGTCCTACTTCACTAGATGCCTTCTAAGCATTCCCAGCTCCCTATTCCTTCCCACGACTGTATTCAACAAATACTGGGTGTGCTTGGGGGCCTTTGTCTTTGCTGCTGTCAGCAGCAGTGATCAGGTTTAAAGACCCAGACCCTTCATTTTAAGTCTACTTTCTGTTTTTTGTTCTTTTGCCTTGCACTGTGGTCTCTCACAGGAGGTCAGAACCCACTGCAGAGGTTCTGGCAATATCCCCTTCTGCATTTATATTGCTCCCTACAAAATGAGAGGCTCAAATGCACAAGCAAAATGACACTTCATAAAAGAAATAGTACAAAAGACCCGTGAAGTTTTGCTCAACATCACTGGCCATTAGGGAAATGCAAATTAAAACAACACTGAGCTTCCTTCTTCCAGAAAGAATGGCTACCATCAAGAAATCAAATAATAATAAATGTTAGAGAGGCTTCAGAGGGTAGGAAACTCTTCTACACTGTTGATGGGAGTGTCAACTAGTACAACTACTATTGAAATCAATGTAGAGAATCTTCAAAAAACTACTTTGGCGCTATTCTTCTAGGTGTCTTCCTAAAAGGGTTAAATCATCATGTCCCAGTGATCCACGCACAGCCTTGGTTATAGGAGCACAATTCACAATAGCTAAATCTTGGAAGCAACCCATCTATCCATTAACAGATGAACGGATAAAAAAAAGTGGTATTTACACAATGTAGAGTATTATTATGCTATAAAGAAAGATATCCTTGCGTCATTAATTAAAAAATAGATGCATTTTGAGACCATAATATCAAGTGAAAGAAATCAGAAACACAAGTTAAATATCACATGGTTTCTCATATAAGAGAATCAAAATACAGATGAAAATAAAAGGTAGATAATAGGAAGTTGGGAGATCTTTCTTAAAGGGGAAGAGGATCAAAGGATCAAAAGATGGAGAGAGAGAGAGAGAGAGAGAGAGAGAGAGAAGGGATAGGTATAAAAAAAGGAACTGAGATGCATAATATATGTGCATCAACTCCACACAAGGAATGAAACATGTACTACATACATGTATTGATTAACTAAAAAAAAAGGAAAATTGGACTTGAGTTCTAACTTTGGCACTGTCTAGAAGTGTTGCTTTCAGGACATTTTGAAATTGTACCTTTGCTTACTTATTTGTGAAAACAGAGGCGATGGTTGGGCGTGGTTGCATATGCCTGTAATCCTGGCACTCAGGAGGCTGAGGGAGGAAAATCACTTCCAAGTTCAAGGCTAGCCAGAACAACACATTGAGCCCCTGCTTCAACAAAACAAAACAAAAATAACAACAAAACTGAGATGGCAATATCTATCACTTTGGGTTGCTGTGAGGATGAATGATGCTAATTCTTTTATGAGCCTGATACATAGAAGAGCTGGTGATGGTGGCTGCCACTGTTGGCTGCTTTTAACTTGTTTTTATGCATTTTCCCCTTAGGTTTTTTTTTTTTTTTTTGCGGTACTGGGGAGTGAACTCAGGTGCATATGCATCCAAGGTTGGTGCGGTACCACTTGAGCTAAATCTCCTATTTTTGTGCTATGTTACCACCATTTTATCTTCTGACTGTCTGGTTGTTGTATTAGCTGGATTTATCAATGGATAGATGTCACCGTTCCCTAGAGTGGTAACCAGAAGCCTATGGCTTGGAGAAGTTTCAGTAGCTGCCCTCCAAGATGAGAGCTGATTAGGTACAATGTAGTTATGATACAGTTTCTGATGTAACAGAGACTTGACCAAATAGTGATGGCGCCAGCAGCAGAGAGGCTACTCAGCGCTCACGTAATCATTGCAGATATGAAGTTCAGGGCTGATTTGGTGCCAGGAACCTTGGTTTGTCTTTGCCACTGCTTAGGCTATTTCCATGCCACCAAGTCTACCTGCCCACATGGCAGCAAGTAGAAAAAGGAAAGAAGGCAACGGGAGGGTAGGCACCTGGGCCCATTCTTTTCACTTAAGATATAACCTGGGAATTGTATCCATCACATGTAGTTGCATTTCTTCTTACAGAAATTTGTCATGCGGCTCAGAGAAGATGGGACTTTGGCCTTTATTCTAGTTCTGCTAATAACACAAGAAGGAGAAGAGATTTTAGAAAACAAAAAGGCCATCTCTTTAGGGTGGAAAGTTTGGCCATCAGTTGTGAAAGCTCAAAGAAATATGATTTTCCAAGTCCCAGAGTTAGCTGAGTGTGGTGGGACATGCCTATAATCCCACCACTCTGGGAGGCTGAGGCAGAAGTATCTCAACAAGTTTGACCCGAGATTGAGCAATTTAGGGACTTCTGAGGCTTTTTCTCAAAATTAAAAAAAAAAATGGGGGTTGAGCCTGGGGGCTGGGGATGTAGTTCAGTGTGAAGGGTATTGGGTTCAATTCCCATTACTGGGAGGGTGGGAGACAAGTCCCAGAGCGGATAACTCTCAGAAAGGCTGACTCATGTTGAAAAGCTCTTAAGAGGGCCAGAGATTTAGCTCGGTGGTTCCAGCACCTGCCTCGCAAGCACGAGGTCCCTGGTTCAATCCCTGCTACCCACATACAACAAATACCAGGTGTGGTGGCTCACACCCACCAGTAATCAGTGCCATATACCACAAATGCTGGGCATGGTGGCTCACACCTTTAAGCCCAGCACTCGGGAGGCAGAGGCAGAAGGATCGCTGTGAGTTCCAGGCTTGCCTGGGCTACATGGTAAGCTCAGGGCCAGCCTGAACTACAGAGCGAGACCCTGTCTCAAAAAAAAAAAAAAAAAGGCTCATAAGAAACTGACATGAAATCAGAATGTCATAAATACAGTGGCTCCACATAGTGAAGCCACAAGTTAATGGAGATTTAGTGACACAAAACAGTCAATAAATTCAAGTACAGGAACGGTGGCTTTTGTTCCTTATAGCTACAATAAGAGAAATAAAAACAAACCACGTGTTTTCAAAAACGGTGATGTGACCTGGCTGCCTTTGTTCCATCAGTAAGACTCCTAAACGGAGAGGGTTAGTTTCCCACAATCGCCACGTGAGTGTGTGAGAGAAGGCACGCGTGTGCACACGTTCACACTCTCACACAGCATCTTTCTGGCTTTAGTGAATGATATGGGGCTGCACGACTGGCTTAGTGAAACTGGGTACTTAGCGATACTAAGACCAGATGCCCACTGAGCACAGTGCCAAAGAAGAATGTTGGCACGTCGTTCTTTTGGAGAGGTGACTGCATCTGGCGGTGCCGTGACAAGCTGGTTTGAGCCTGGGTGAAGTCACAGTCCATCAGCCCCCTGGACCTAGCCGGCCAGGCAGAAGCTGTCAAACACGGACAGCGAGACTCGGCAGCCCACCATTCCCGTGCCACGGAGCTCACGAAGCCCCTTTAGTCAGACTTCTAGCCGAGGTCATCGCCTCTAAGGAAACAAGAAAGAAGACTGGAAGAGAACGTTAAGTCACAAGCAGTGCAGCCGCAGAGCACTCTGGGAAGGGGTCCTCGGGGCTGGGCGGCAAGGAGGCCGAGGAGACCGCACTCTGAGCAGGGAACTGGAGCACGGGCCCGGGCACAAGGGCCAAAGGGTAGCCTGGGCCGGAACCGGTACTGAGCAACAAGGAAATGGGGGTGCCGTGCTGGACCACTTCGGGAAAAATGCTATCAGGAAATAAAGAGAAACAGAAAGGCAAATGGAGGGAGCAGCTGGATCAGGTGAAACTCGCCTTCCCCCTCAGTCCCTCTTTATGTCCAGCGTCTGGGGACGGGGACCGCGCAGCAAGATCCCACATCAGAGCGACGGGAGGAGCGGGCAGCCACACCGGCGGGAGGGAGGGCTGTGGGTAATAATAACCACAACGACCACGGGTGTCCAGGACGATGGCCTTGCTCGCGTGGAGACAATAAATGCAAGAGAAGGGGCACTTGCTCACTCAGGTGGGAAGTAGAGGAGTAACTAGGGACTTGGGAAAGGACCTTTGGACATCCGTGGAAAGGGAGCCCTTCTGGGCTGACGGAGCCGTCACCCTGTAGACCTGGGGGTCGGGGAGCTTGATCGCGTGTGGGGGCGGGTCCGCTTGGGATGGAATGATCTGCCCGGCTCTCCAGGGAGGCAGAGTCCTTTGGGGAGGGCACCAGTTCTTTGGTTCATGTAGTAGGTTGGTTGTTTGGCTTTAGTATATGTGCTGCTGAAGCGAGCGCAACTGTTAGAAAATGAAACAGGAAAGGAGTTCTGGTAGATGCACAGATGTGGGAGGAATGTCGCTTAGACACTCAGGGGATGGGTGTGGGGCAGAGCAGCAGGGGAACGGGGCGGATTCACAGACGAAGATCGGAGTGCTCTGGCCTGCTGCCCATTTCTGTCAAGACCCTAAGAGGGGCTGGATCTGGGCTTGGGACTGGTCTGAGCAGGACTTCAGAGGCCAGTTTGGGGAGGGACTTGGAGAGAGGTGAAATATTTTGAATAGTTTCAGGAGTTGGAGTTTGCCTTTCAGGGAACAGTGAACTGAGGGGTAGATGGATCAGTGTCCATGAACGTGTACAGGACGGACTTGCATGTCTGTGGGATTACCCAGTCCACACTGAAAAATCAAGAGAAATTAAACCCAACCCAACCCAGGCCAGAAGAAAGACAGCAGGTCCAGGACAAAGGGCAAAGGTCACGGAGTGATAGATACCGCACACTCCCAGGCTCCTCTCTGCTGGCTCCCGGTTGTTAACAAGAATGCAGTTTCCAAATTCTCCAAAGTGAAAAAGAAAAGCTGTATCTGCAGCTGAGTGGAACCACAGCATACCAGTAAAATGGGTCTTATTTCTGGCGGCAAAGACTGATGCATATTAATTCATTCAGCGGGCTCCATTGTTTGTAATTCTTGCTCACATTTGCTCTTGGGTGTTTGGAGTTAAAATTTGCACCCTGTTTTGGATGCAAGAAGTTAGTTATATTTATCCTTCTTTGTTAGCTGTTTCACTTCACAATAATTAATCAAATCACCAAAGCAGCATCAAATTGGGGAGCGAGAACGTATTTGCATCATTTGGCTTTTCTAGCAGGGTATCTCAGAGGGTGAGGATTCTGCTGTAATATGTGCCCTCTTATTTTATGACAGGTTGCAATTTTCTTGTAATGTTCAATGTGGTTCATCTTGATAATTATGCTAAATTAAGTAGTCCTCTACATTATAGGAATATATGTTAAGATACATTAACTAACATTAAGAACTTTAATTAGGTTGTGCAGATCATAGAAATACATGTTAAACAAGAATTCATCTAAAATTCAGGATTGGGATGTACAGCAATTCTACATAATTCAAAAAAGTCACTAACATGGAGGCCAGGAGTGTGTTCAGTAGCTTGTCAGGGACTTGAAATTTAATACTGGGGAGTAAGACCACACACAAATGAGGAGAGCCTGTCTGCTTTGGAATTCATCTCACATTTTCTGTTTCTAGTTTGTTCTGTCCCCCATTTTTCCTTCCTTGTCGTTCAGGGATCAGTCACAGGGGAAATGGGCAGAAAGGCAACAGGACAGTTCCTGGACATCTTAGCGGAAAGCATTGAAGAAGGAAAGAAACTGGCTGAAAGCTGTGCCGTCTGCTGACAGCTGGATTCGTTCTGCCTCACTGGACAGGGTTTTGTATCTGTGTCAGCTCGGTGACCACTGCTTTTTCTGCAAGACTGGCTGCCCCAAGACTGTAAAGAGGGAGCCCTAGATGGCCATATCTGCCTTCACTTGGGGCTCCTGGGGCTCCAGACCCTGGCCTGGGCTTGTCGGGCACGGGAGCTGGTGCCACACAAGGCACAGTCCCTGCAAGGACAGCCCCAGAAGAGACATGGCAATGAATTTAGAGAGAGGCACAATTTAAAAAGCCTAAACATTTGTAGTACATTGTTCCTCTGTACTAGTTGGGGCTTTAAAACCCTGAAACAGCTCTGCTCCCCTCGGAGAGACAGAGATTACTGAAATGCCACTAGAGCAGCTCTGGGAACAAACTGCCCAGGGGTGGGGCCGGGCCTTCCCAGGTCTCTAGAGGATGCAGGTGGTGCAGTGGTTTTCAGGAGCCCTGGCCCTGGAGAGATTCAGCTCCGGCCGCTTTGGCACACAAGGCCTCGCGGATGTCCAGAGTCCCAGCTCAGCTGCCTCGACGGTCAGCAGCAGCACAGCACAGGTAGATCAGGGCCTGGCCTGTGTGTCAGCAGGCGGAAGTCACTGCGCCACTGTCCTGCCTGTGTTCCTCTGCTCCGGAACCCGTTCTTCTTCTTTTTTTTTTTAAATCTTTATTGGCACATTGTATATACACCTCATGATCACACTCAATTTTGGGAGTTTGTACCAGTATATGACATGATTTAATTCTCATTTTTTCCCATCCCCCCACCCACCCCACAACCCCCACCCCTAAATACATAAGCTTTGTTTACCATTTTTTTATTACCATCACATTTTTCTTTACCCCTCATTACTCCTCTACCACATTTCCCTTGAATATTTTCTATTTCACAATATCTATCATACATTCTAGAACTCATTAACATCTTCAGTTTCTCATACTAGAGAACAGATATATTTACACATCTGTGACCTATTTATTTCACTTATGAGTATGTCTTGAAGGAATGTCCTTTGAGTATAAATAACTCAAATGTATCATTCTTTAAGGCAGAGTAATACTCCATTTTATAGAAAAACCCCATCTTATTTATCCAGTCTCCAGTTGATGGGCATTTGGGTTGTTTCCAAGATTGGGCTATCACAAACCGAGCTGCTATGAACATAGGTGTACATAAGTCTTTACAATATAAATCTTTTAATTCCTTTGGTTATATTCCTAGCAGGGAATGGCAGGGTCACATGGGACCTCTAATCCTAGTTTTCTGAGGAATCTCCACATTGATCTCCACGGTGGTTGTACAAGTCTACAATCCCACCAGCAGTGGAGAAGGGCAGAACCCATTCTTGTTGCCCCCTGATAGCTAAGGACCAGAACTGCAACCTGGCAGATGCCAGCCCAGGGCCCTCCTCCTCCTCTGCTCTTTACTGACTTGCACTCTGACTGATTTGAAGGTGCACTGAGTCTGTTTGGCCTGGGTCTAAAATTGTTGCTATGATGTTCGCAACATTTTCATGAAAATGAAAGGTCTCACTGTCTCTAAGAGTTGCACTTGACCGTGGATTCTTTACTGCATTCTCCTTTAAAATCAGTATGAGTGTTTCATTCCTTTCGCTTCCCTTTAGTGGCTTCCCACTGCTATTATAATACAGCCCACTCATTATAAGGTTTATAAGCCCTTTCTTATTGACCTTTTCTTAAGGCGGAAGACTTGTCTGGCCAGAGCTCCACCAGGCACTGAGATTCTCACAATTTCTTGAGTTCCCTGCTATTTTATGACACTCTGCTTTTGCATGCATTATTTCCCGTGCCTGATAGTTTTCCTTCTCCTTCACCATTCCACTTGGGAGAACATGAATGCATTTTGTAGGGCTCTAAATAAAACTTGCCTCTTCGGCAAAACATCTCATCCCCTTAGTCCTCACCAACAATCTGTTTTTTACTTTTCAGTGCAACCCCGAATCTACATCCCCTTTGGGACCGTGAGTCCCCTGGGAGCAGTGGGCTTGTGTTGTAGGCATTGCTAGGGTGTGATCCCTAGAACAGACTCACACCTGCGGGTGCTGGTGATAAAGGAGGCCATGCCAGGCACCTCGCGTCTATGTGCCACACTTGTTAGGACTCGTCTGTCCTAGATGTCTGGCCTAGAATATCTTGTCTCCACAGGCCTCATGCCACTGCGCTGTCTGATGAATGCCATCATTCTGGTTTTGTTCCATCTTTCACTGAGATCTAATGCTTAGCTGGCCATGAACCTCAGTCCACAGACCTGCATGTACAAGAATATCAAGTGTTCAAGAATATTTTCTTGAACTTGATTTCATTTCAGAATCTGACCATTGACCC
>PVIC010053207.1:0-11893 GCA_004025085.1 Thryonomys swinderianus | reverse complement strand
GGAGGCAGAGGCAGGAGGATTGCTGAGTTTGAGGCCTATCTGGGCTACATAGTGAGTTCAGGACCACCCTAAAATGCAAAGTGAGACCTTGTCTCAAAAAAAATAAAATAAATTTTTTAAAACACAGAGAAAAGAGCTCAACAGACTTCCATGGCAGTTGTTCTGTCTGCACAAGAACACACTGAACGTTCTGAGAGCTTGAGCAAGTCACGTAACAAGTCCAGGCCTCAAGGCCGTCCGTCTCGAATCCGGCAGTGGAGGTCACGCACAAGAATGCAGACCGATGTGAGGAGCCCGCCTCAGCCGGGCACGCTAATGAGCTAATGTTAGTGTCACTAGGTAGCGAACAGCCTCTTTCTCCATGAAGAAGTGACCGCCACAGCCTGCAGCACAGACAGAAGGACAAATGTGCTGTTCCAGGCATCAGTCTTCATAACTCACTTCTGTGGCACCAGCAGGGTCTCTATGATTAAAAAGTATATATTTTATATTTTATTCAGCCTCCATCAATCTCTCCGGGAAGCAAGCAGTGAGTTATTTGAAAGCTGGCTCCTGAAAGACATATGGCCCGTGTGGACGGAAGGGCGGCCGCGGGCAGGTGCAGCAGGGAGCAGGGGTCGGGGACGGAGAGGCAGCCACTGGCCCCAAGGAGAGGAGAGCTTTTGTTAATGGCTGTTCCAGAGACCGAATTTCTCCAGTGCGGATCGCACCAAAGGGAAAAAGCAACGTTGGCTAAATCACTCCAGATGCACAGAAACACACTCTTTGTTATACCTCAGTGATCACATTTATCACACTTTATCACACTTGATAAAGTGATCGCTACCAAGAACTCAAATTTGACTTAGAGGCCTTGAGTTTCAGGTGAGACTCTTACAGAAATTTTTTTTTAAAATGTGAAAACAAGTAAACTTATACAAGATTTATTTTAATTTATCCTGGACTCCTTATTTAGTAATGAAAAATGTACATTCCCCTTCCAAAACCTGTAATTTCAATGATACATAAAGTTATATTTTTGTTTGTTTTTGTTTTTTGAGACAGGGTCTCACTTTGTAGTTCAGGCTGGCTATGTAGCCACTATGTAGCCTAGGCAAGCTTCGAAGTCAGCAACCCTCCTGCCTCTGCCTCCCGAGTGCTGGGATGACAGGCGTGAGCCACCACACCCAGCACTGTGGTATGTGGTATTGATTGGTGGTGGGCGTGAGTCTCCACGCCCAGCATTCTATGTGGTTTCCGGGGATCGAACTCAGGACCTTGCGCTTGGGAGGCAGGTGCTGGAACCACTGAGCTAATCCTCTGGCCCTAAAGTTACATTTCTATATCATCACGTATAGCAACAATGGAAGGTGTAATTCCTCTTTCTGGGGGTTCCTTTCAGAAACCCAGGGCAGCACTCTTTCCCACACAGCATCGGGTTTTACTGGTTATGTTTCCTCTCTCAGGTTGATTTTCTTAATGTGTGCCAAAGTCAGAACATGAAATTATCATTTTTCAAACCTGATATATAACCATAATGAAGAGGGCATATATGCAGACAACCAACTCTCCATGGACATTACCCTACATCATCATGATAATAGAATGTTTATGAGTACCTAGCAATCATATTTTCTTTAAATTCCTGTTTATCTATCAAAATCATTAATTAATGCATGCTTTAAAAATAGATGCCCAAAAACTAAACCTTTAGGCAAAGTACTAAGAAATAATCGAGAAAAATAAATTCATGCCCAAGTGAACTAACATTTCTATAGCAGAGCATGATAAATTATGGTATCTATCACATAAAAATGATACAAGAAATACCAAGAATGGACCTCAGAAGCAAAGCTCTGGGCCTACGGCAGGCTTCCCTTTACACAGCGCTCCTGTGAGGCAAGATCCTCCAAGCAGGGCTTTGCCTTGGGGCGGGAGGGGCCCGCAAGGTGCTGGGATTCCACTACCTCAGTCTGGGTGGTGGTTACACAGCTGTGCTCCACCCGGTTGTACGATTAAGATCTAGGGCTTTACTGTAAGATGTATGTAGTTTATTTCTAATAAAAATAAATGTAAGATACTAGTCTTGGGAACTACAAAGAGGGTCAAAGAGAGAATGCAGCAGAGGACACGTAGTGCTGGTTCGCACGGAAAGGTGCACATTATAGAACCTCAGCAGAGCCTGGCACAACCCTGCTAGAGGAAGGCGAAGGAGCAGTGGCCCACGGGGACCCAGAGCCCTGCGCATCTCTCCCTGTGAGTCTCCCTTGTAAGGCCTTAGGCACAGTGGCTTTTCCTCCTACTGTCAAACCTCAGATGGCAAAGGTGAAGCGAGTCTGTAAATGGAGCACAGGCCCTGCCTAGATCCCTTGAAGATTAACAAACCAGATTATCCTGCGGGCTCTGAAGAAACTGCTGCCCGTCTTGAGACCTGAAGGTTTCTGCTAGAAGCAGACAGCAAGGCCCAAGTGACAGCCACCAAAACGCGGAGACTCTGGTTCTCAAGGAACTGAATTCTGCCAAGGGCCCAATGGGCTTGGACACATGCGGAAGGTGCCATCTGGGAGGCACCTGTACTATAACCCTTGAGATCCTGGGCCGGAACCCAGCGTGCTGAGCCCAGAAGGAAGCTGGGGTAACGGACAGGTGCCATTGCAATCTGCTAAGCCAGTGATCGTTTAACGACAGTAGAAAGTTGACATGGATTTTGGTTATTGGAAATGGAAGTTTCCACAACCAAACTTAAAAACAAGGGAAGGGTGTGAAATCAGAGTGGGCAGCGGACAGATGGGAGAAATTGAGAACCATGAGAGAGAAGCATAGCTGTCCCTGGACAGAATGAATAGAAACAGGAAGTCAAACCCACTGCCCACAAGGGTTCAGAAGGAAGCAAGGAGCATGTTACCAGAAGCCAAGGGAAGCACACTCGTGTGTAGTGTTAAAATCTCACACAACCGCTCCTAGTAGCTACGCAGGGAGCAGAATCACAAGCCGCAAAGCTGGACGTTGGTGAGGGAGATTCTTAAACAACTGAAGGGGTTGCCTGGGTTCTTCTTGACACAGTAAAATGGGGGAGGACAGATTAAAGATAGGGAATGAATGTTAAACAAGACAAAACGGATCAAGAAATGGTGATTTTGAAAATTCTCTGCAAGAAGACCTGCTGATACTGCTGTGATTTGGATGTTGAAAGTCACCAAATTGTCACTGAACTGAAATCCCCAAACTGCCAAAGGAAACCTTTCCGTTACCAGTTAATTTTCCCTGGCATTTGTTACAGTGATCAAAAACTGACTACTAGGTAACATGACAGAGGGAAAACTCTTGAGTGTACTAAATATACAGCTTTTTGTTAAAACCTCAAAAAAAAGTCAAAATACTCAGTCACAAAAACTGAATCCTTGCCGGGCGTGGTGGCTCACACCTGTCATCGCAGCACTCGGGAGGCAGAGACAGGAGGATTGCTGAGTTCGAGGCTTGCCTGGGCTACATAGTGAGCTGAGGGCCAGCCTGAACTACAAAGTGAGACCCTGTCTCAAAAAAAAAAAAAAACTGAATCCTTAAAATAATCAAGAAAAGAGTGATGAAGGAAAAGGGAGGGTTAAGACCTCCAGCTTCCCAGCCCCACGGAGGCAGCAAATGAACAAGCACAGGCCAACAGTTGTATAGGAGCTCTGGAAGCCAGCCGAGTTCTGTCCCCAGAGTGAAAACCACACGACATGGTAGTTGTGATGTTGTTCTATGACCCTCCCCACCCTTGCTCATGAGGATGGGGCTGAAGGAAATGGCCCCAACTCCCCTGTGAGACAGAAAGCGTAACGTGCAAACTCTTTCTGAAGTCCTGGCTGGCTATGCACGCTGCCGGGAGACGGGCTTTTCCCACCTGACTCAGAGACATCTGAATAGCAGCCAAGTTTAGACCCAGGTCTGGAAACCACCGAGCCCATCAGGAGGCGCGAGACCACGGACATGAGGGGCACGGCAGGCTCGCGGACCCCGGGGGGGGCGGGGCAACGGAGCGCCTGAAGCCTGAAATGGGCCAGGCGGGCGTCGCTGACGAGCTAAAGCACTGAAAAGCGGCCGAGGTAAACCGGAAGGAGGCTCAGACGGGACCCCAGCCCCGAACACCTGAGAGGGCCACGAGGTTGTTCCCAGGCTGAGCTCAAGACGCGGGATCCACAGGTTGGCAAATACCTTCTATGCCCATCTCCAAAGAGGGGAACAGTGGTTGCTTTACTGAATGCCAAGTTTTAGTAAGAGTCACACACACACACACACACACACACCAGGAAGCCTAGCCCCTGAAAAGAAGTGAAGTAATGGTCAGAAACAGTCTCCAAAGGCACCTATGCCAAGAAAGAATTGAAAACAACTGCTGTAAATATTCTCAGGGAGCTGAAGAGAAGCATGGGTAAAGATGTAAGGAAATCTGGGAAACAATATATAAACCACATAAAAATATCCGTGCAGAGATTTGAAAGTTATGTAAAAAATATAAAAGAACCAAACAGAAAGTCTGGAACTTAGAAGTGTAGTAACAGGGCCGGAGATTTGGCTCAGTGGTTATGTGGCCTGCCTAGCAAGTGCAAGGTCCTGAGTTCAATCCCCATTAACCACATATGACAATACCGGGCGTGGTGACTCACGCCCACCAGCAATCAGTACCACATACACAATGCTGGACATAGTGGCTCACGCCTGTCATCCCAGCACTCGGGAGGCAGAGGCAGGAGGATTGCTGAGTTTGAGGTTTGCCTGGGCTACATAGTGAGCTCAGGGCTAGCCTGAACTATAGAGTCAGACCCTGTGTCAAAAAAAAAACAAAAATCACCAGAGAAGTAAAAAAATAGACAATCAGTGAAAAAAAAGGACAGTCACATAAAACTGTTGGGTCTGAGGAAAAAAAAATTGTTCTTAAAAAGAAGTAAAGTAGACATAGTGCAGAAGACTTATGGGACACTATGAAAAGACAATACCTGAATATTGAAATTTATAGAAAGAGAGGAGAGAAAGAAGAAAGCAGCCCCAAATTCTCCAAATTTGAGGAATCAAGGATAAGCAAATGCAAGAAGATCCATGATCTCCAAGTAACCAAAATCCAAAGACCCACACAAAGACACATTATAAACAAACCACTGAAGGTCAAAAGAAAAAGAAGCATACTGAAGGTGAGGAAGGACGGCAAGACCACCCTGAACCACCTATCAAGACCGTCTCCAAAAATAAAAATTAAAAAAAGCAAGAAAGGAAGACTCTCAAGCATGACTATTGGCCAATCATCTCACAAGGACTCTGCTTCCCTTTCAGTCTATGGTTGTGCAAAGTAATGAAAACCCTATCAAGTGATATTTTACATTTTGCATAAATTCTCTTCAGACACGAAATAGAAATTAGACATTTACAAACCAACAAGAGCTAGAGAGGTACATGACTAGGAGAAGTTACCCCACAAGAAGTGGTGAGGGTAACTTTCAAGTTGAAATGAAAGAATATTAAAAAGTAACTCACAGGCATCTCAAACAAAAAGTTCTTTAGTAAATATAAATGCACAGACAAATGTGAAATCAGTATCACTGAATTTTGCTTTGTACTCTACCTCTTATTTTCTGTAGGATTTAAAAGCTAAAACTCAGAAGAATAAATATACAGTAATGTTGGATAGTTAATTTGTAAGGATGTATGTTTCTATACCAATAAAGTCAATAGAATATAGGTGTAAAGTAATAAAGCTTTTATATGTAATTGAAGATAAGTTAGTATTAACTTAGGATAGATTATTGTAACTTTAAGGTATTATAAATAATCCCTTTGCTAAGCAAAAATGAAATACCTGCATGATACACATAAAAGAAAATATGAACAGAACCAAAACATGACATCAAAAAAGAACACAAAAATCAGTAGTGGAAGAAAAGAGAAATAGCTATAAAGCACACAGAAAACAAGCTGCAAACTAAGTGCTACTCTATCATAAGTACCTTAAGTATAAATGGATTTAAGTCTCTCATCAAAAGACACAGATTGGCAACATTACTTAAAAAAATAAGATTCAACTATACATTGCCTACAAAAGGTTCACACACATGTACATACCACCAAGAAGGGGAAAGATATTCCAGGTGATAGTAATTGAAAAAGAAAAGAGATGGCAGCCATAGTGACATCAGAAAAATAAGCTAAGTGGAAATTGGTTACAAGAGATAAAAAAGACTTTGCATAAAAGTCCTTACATAAAATGCTGCTTTACTAACAGCATCAATTCACTGAGAAGATGTAACAACTATAAATACGCTGAAATCAAACATGAGAGCCCCTAATATGTAGAGCAAACAGAGAAATCAGAGCAGAACTCCACACATTCACAGCACTAATGCCCATCACAGGGGTGGGCAGAACAACCTGACAGACATCCAGGAAAGACAGAGCTGGTCCGCTCCATGGGAAGCATGTGCTTGGTCCACACAATGAGTTCACTCCACTCACTGACAGCAGAGTATGGTGGGACTTACACCCAGAAAACATAAACAACCACAATAACCGGAGGAAAAACACCCTGCCTCAACTCAGGGATGAACAAAGAACTTCCACACTTCTTCATAGGTTTTACTATTGCTCAGTAAACATGGAAAAGATACCCAGTGTTAGTAATCGTAGATGTTAGGGAGGACAAAGAGAAACCAGAGCCCTCAGCCACTGCTGGGCAACTGTGAGGTGTAGACACTGCAGATAACTCCCTGGCAGTTCCTAAAGGATTAAACAGATGGCCCACAATTCCAGGAACGGGCAGATGAGTAAACATACATCCTAGAAACCAGCTAGCACATGAATGTTCATAGCAGCATATTCGTAACAGCGAGACACTGGAAACAACACAAAAACACCATCATCTGATGACAGGATACAAATATATTGTATATACACAATAAGGGAATATTGTCTGCCCTTCAAAAGAAAGAAAGTACTAGCACACACTGTGTCAATAGACCATGAATAATTTCTGCTGAGTAAAAGAAGCTGGTCTCAAAAGAACAAATCTGTTACGGTTTCTATCTGAACATCTCCCAAAAAGCTTCATGCAGTCATAGGTGGGGCTTTTTCAGAGTGGCTAGATCTAGAGTATCTGATGCTTGGATTAGGGACATGTGATAACTAAGTTAGTTAGTTGACTGATTAGGCATGGTTCTCGGTGTGATTGCTACACACCCCAGCATACCATCTAGATAGAACATAAAGGGACGGAAAGAAGCTGCTATTGTCATGGCCATTTGTTGCTTGCTGCTTGCTGCTTGCTGCCTTCTGCCCAGAATGAACTGTTTCTCCTCTGTGATGTTTGTCTGCCATGCCACCCTACATTGGAGACAGTCAGTTATGGACTGAACCTGTAAAAACTGTGAGCCAAATAAACTTTTCCTCTTCTAACTTCAGGTATTAGCTACTTTGTCTCAGCACCAAGAAAAAGGAACTAAGACAACATCTATGATGCCATATATAAAATCTCCAGAAGAGGCAAATCTACAGAGATAGAAAGTATGATAGAGGTTTCCTGAGGTGGGAGGTAGGGGAATACATGTACAGTGAAGATTCTTTTGCGAGTAATGAAAAAGGTCTAAAATTGATAATGGTAGGAAGGGCACAACTATAAAAGTTAATGAATTGTGCACTTAAACTGTAAAGTATGTTAATTATACCTCAAGAAGGCTGTTAAAAAGGAAGATCTGTTTGACATAATCATTAGGGAACTGTAAGTAAAACTAATGAGAGATCAACTAAACATCAGTTTCGAAGGCAGACAGACATGGACAGACAGATGACTAAACTTCTTTATAGTAATGGCTGGCAAGCAAGTAGAGAAATCACACTCAAAAACACAAACATCTACTAAAAATATTCCATCTATTTAATCCTAGAAATTCATTCACAGGTCTGAGTTCCTGATGGCCTGAAGGCTCTGAAGGGGTCCTCTGAGACTGACGGCTCTGTGCGCCCTCAAGCCCAACTTGATGAACTACTGCTGATAAACATGCCAGGCATGGACTGAATCAGGGCTGCAGTCACAGCCCAGGAAACCAAGCTGCATTCTGTGCACTTGTTAAGACTGTCACGAGGTCTGTGCACAGAAGACAGGATCCCCAGGGATGGAGCCCGGCGAAAGCAGACACACAGCTGGTAGTTTCTTAAACTCCACTAACCCAGGCCCACCAAGCATCCGCGCACGACAGGCAGGTCAAGGAGGCAGACGACACTGACTCGTTTATTTAGCAGGGAAAACGTAATGAACAGTGTTAGCTGTTCCTCGAGAAATCTGATTGATTAAACTTCTCCTATACCACACAGTTCTGTGCTTTTCAAGCCAAGACAAAGCCCCGAGTTTCCTGTGTACTCGCAAAGCCACTCCTGCCCCTCCCACCCACACCCTGGTCAGTAGGGATGCTGCTCGATTTCAGATACAAAGCATGTTGATGCCAGCTGGGCCCTGGGTCCCGCAGCAGAAATGTGAGGCCTGCTCTGTACTTACAGGAGCCAGGAGAAGGTCCAGCGGGTGTCTGGGTCCGAGGCTCTGACCTGGCGCCTGGGGCAACGTGTGATTTCTTGTTGGAATCTTCTAAAAGCATCAAAAACACCTGTTTGAAAATATAAAAAATAATAATAACACAAGTGCTGCGTGTTATTTTGTTTTTCTTCATTGCATTTCTTCTGCCTCAATCGCCCACCAGGTCGAGCACCAGCAGCCACCAAGCTTCGGGTGCTTCCTGTCATTCATCTAACTGGTATAAATTTAAGGTCCAGCAAGCCAGCCGGTCAGCAGGCTGCCTGTATGGCGCAAAGGTGAAAGAGACCTCGCCACAAACCTCAGGACTGGCACATGCCATGCTGGTGAGGGCTCGCCAAAGCAATGGAGAGCAACAGGCAGGGAGAGGGCAGGGAATGGCCTAGATCTGTAGCTGAGCTCGAGTCTGTGGCTCACCGCGCCAGCACCGTTGAAACGGAGAGGAGAACCAGGCAGTAAAGCCAAGCGTCACAAGTCTAAGCAGCCCGTGGCTTACTTAGGAGGGGCGGGACCCAGTCTGGAAAGATCCCCAGTGACCTGTGTGCGCCAGGGGTTGCCACGTACAGGGTCCTTCCAGCAGTGAACCTGACCCACTTGTGCGAAGTCACTAGCTGCTTAGTTACTGGTGGAAGCAGAGGTGGAGCCACCGTGTGCTCAGACCAACGACCAGGCCCAGGTCAGCGAGACCTCGGGGAAGAGACGAGGATGTGACCGGGCCGAGGGGCTGCGGTAGGCAGGGGCCGTGGGCCGTGAGCTGCCGCTGGATACGTGGCGAGGCTTCAGGAGACGGAGGGAGCCCACAGACACACGGGACAGAGCCCAGCATGAGGGCACTGTGGCCCACGCACAGAAGTCAGAGGGGCCACGGCCCTGCAGCAGCTCAGCCCCGTGGTCCGCCTGGGCCAGCCCAGGTCTGCACGCGTGGACACGGCCGCCTGGGGCGCAGTGCGAAGGGCTCAGTCATGACAGCTGACCACGCTGTCATTCCTGTCCTCCGCCAGGATTCACTCCCGCCTGCTACCGCCAGGCACCTGGGAGGCCCCTGGCATGGGCGCTGTCTGTCGGTGACGTCCGTGCAGGTGAGTCCATCCCTCCCAGCTCTGCACCAAGTTCAGGGGCTCCGGCCCCGATCTCTGTTCAAGGGGCTCCCGCTGGCCCATCCCACTGCCCACCCAAGGTGACCTCTGCGAACAGCCTCTGTCCCAACCCCCCGGAGTGCCAAGGCTGCCAGTCGGTGTCCCCCTGGGAGGCCCCGGAGAGGAGCAGCAGGGGCCGGCCAGCCTTCGGGAGAGGCGCTCGGCCTCTCTGCACGCGGCTGACGAGCTCGAACAGAGTCCCACTGAGGAAAACCTGCATCCGCAGCGCTGTGAAGGTCAGGACGTTCATTAGATCAGATGTAGTTACCTTCACCGGGAAGTTAATGCCCTTTGTGGGCTCCCCACAAGCCCAGGAGGAAACGCTGTGAACCTCGCCCCGCTGCAAATGGGAAGGATGAAGATAATGCTTTCTAACAGCATTTCTGGAGTGGCCAGCCGTGTGACCTTGAAGGGACCACTACCACTCTGCGGTGCGGTTCCTTGCCACACTGAGCAATACTCAGGAGAGACGGATAGGGGACCGGTGCCAGCAGTACACAGATTCGTAGGGAGAGGATGAGACCCGTGCTGAGCACGTACCTCGCCTCCGAGGTCCGGTCCTACGAGCAGCCAGAGGGTTTGCGCGAGACGTGTCACCCTCCGGTTCCTACACCCAGCCAGGAAGACAAGCACTGCTGTCTCCACAGAGAGGAGCTCACCGAGGCCTCCCGCGGCAGCCGCCCTCCGAGCGCACCCGCGGGTGTGCAGAAGCATTTATCCAGTGTGAGTATAAAAAATGAAGTGGGAAACGACAGAAATACCTCGAGTCAAGAATTACCCACTGAATTAAAGCCTGTTTTGCAAGCTATTTTAAATACGATTTGTATTAAATGTCACATGTAACTATGAATATCATAAAGTATATTTTGATAACAAAGGGTGAATTTTTTAATAGCAAGTTTTATCTCTCTGTCTCATTCTTTCACTACTAGGAACTGAACCCAGGGCCTTGGCACTGAAATACACCCCCGGCCCCTCTTTCATGTTTTTTTTTTTACTATGACACAGGGTCCCACTAAGTCCCAAAATTGCCCAGAATTGACTGGAACTTGTGGTCCTCCTGCTTCAGCCCCCCAGAGTGCTGAGATTATAGTCATGGGCCACTATGCCCAGTTTTTCATTTCCCCTACCTACCTACCCATCTATCTATCCATCTATCCATCTATCCATCTATCTCCATCTGTCTATCCATCTATCTATCTATCTATCTATCTATCTATCTATCTATCTATCTATCTATCTATCTATCTATCTATCTACTTGGTGTTTTGAGACAGGATCTTGCCAAACAGTTGAGGCTAATCTTGAACTCACTGCGCAGCCCTTACTGGCCTTGAACTTGCAGTGATCCACGCCGAACTAAAGGCAGCTCTGTGACTTCTAAGAACACAGGACTGGAACAGAAACCTCAAGGGTAAAATCCAAGGTCATACCAAGATGAAAACTCGGATCCCTGAATTCAGAGTGCTGAGCATGACAGGAAGGGAACTCTGTCCTTTCCGAATGTCCCGCCTCCTCCTGCTCTCCTAAAAGGCCGGGCCTGTGTGTAAGTGATGCGTGTGTATCAGCATATGTGCCAATAGAGGAGGTAATTGAAGCAATTACAATACAGGATACACCATGTCTGAGTATTTCTCCAACTTGCAGGTCAGACGTGAAAGGGACCTGTACGGAGAAACAAGAATATGTTGAGTGCCATCTAGTGGTGACTCCCCTGAGCTGCAGGCACGCTAACCAGGAGCTTCTCAGAAATCAAACGGAGAAGTCCCATGCACCGAGACAGGGCCAACAAAGGTCACACTTTGTAAAAACAAGATGACACTGCTTGAAGCCTGTAACTCTCATGTGAAACGGAAGCAGTCATCTTGATAAGTCACAAAGAACCCTGCCACCTAGAGCACAGAGAAAATACATATGAAGATTCCCATCATTCCACTGAATTTTGGAAATGAAGGTTCCACATTCTAGTTTTAATGTATTTTTTATGATCTGGTGCATATTTTCTAGTAAAACTTTAAATTATCTCTACTTTCAGGCTGAATTTTCATAACTGTTTTTAGGTAGCCAACATAGGACCGCTTTTTCGTTTCACTAGAAAAATTATCAGAATACGCAAAATATTGTTTTAAAGAATCCCACTGTGGCCAGGATTATGAAAGCCCTCCCAACACAAGGAAGACATCAAAAGGGAAGGAAGAAATGCTGGCGTGGCTGTGGGGAGAAAGGAACC
>PVIC010053206.1:0-11912 GCA_004025085.1 Thryonomys swinderianus | reverse complement strand
TCAGCAATCCTCCTGTCTCTGCCTCCCGAGTGCTGGGATTACAGGCGTGAGCCACCACGTCCGGCATTGTGGTATGCGGTGTTGATTGTTGGTGGGCGTGTCTCCACGCCCAGCATTATATGTGGTTACCAGGGATCGAACTCAGGACCTTGCGCTTGCGAGGCAGGCACCGGAACCACTGAGCTAACCCTCCGGCCCAACATTGATCTTTTTATAGGAATTTTTAGTTAACAAAATAGAGTATATTAATCTTTAACTGAATGTATTTTGTTTTTTCTCACAGCTGCTCCAGGAGAATTCTAGAATCCTGGTATCCATAAAATGGAGTCACATGACTATGGCTCCATTCCTGTTTGTGTGACTCCTAAAATTATTTCCATAGGCATATAGTGGGGTGCTTGGGTCAGTGCCAGGGTAGTGTCCCAACTTCATTTGTAGGGACTTCATTCTAGTGGTTTGAAATTAGTTGTATCAGAACTCTTTACAACACAGAAATTGACATGACATTTTTTATAGCTATCCCCATATGGAATCGCTACTTATTAGATGTTTTCTGCCCTCCTTGTATGAGGAGCCACACAGCTTTCCTGGGCACAGCATGCAACCATTCCCTTCTAAGGATTTGTTACTTGAAAGTACTCAGTAATAGTTCAGTTATGGTTAGAGGAAACCCCAGGGTTGGGTCTGGGTAGGACAATCTTGACAAACACTTGCTGTGTCAGAATCTTGTTCTGTTTAGTACTTGATCTTGAAATGAACATTTATGATAACACTGCACAAATTACAAATAAATATAACTCATAGCTATAGTACAATGAGTTAGGATGGGTTCAATAGAACTCGACTTTCTCCTTCCAGATCTTGCCATGGTTTTGTCTAGCCATATTGAAAACGCATATGTTGAGAACAATATTTATCTTCTATGTGCTTAAATTTAAAACATGACCTTGCAATAAATACCAGTATGCTTTTCACACGCTCTCCACCACCCACAACTCATTTTATTTCTGTTTTAAAGGGGGTGAACTGTTTTCCTGAGTGAATACACTTATTCACATACTCTGAGTGAATACACCTGCTCACGAGCAGCTTCAGGTCTGGCCGACTTCACCTGGGTAAGGATAATAGTGGGAAAAGTATCCCACCCTGCTGCTTTCATGCACACTTACTGCAACTGCAGTTCATGTTACTAGTGAGTCATTTATGTAGGAAGAGAAACAGAAAACAGTCTGTGTCGTAGCACTTTATTTTTCAGAAAATTTCCTATTAGACAAAATATCTCGAAATGTCCCTTAAAGGAGGTTTTTAAAAGCCATTTTTCAAAGGACTGAAAGTAAACTTTTCAGGGGTGTGATGTCAGCAGTCTTTGCTGAGACAACTGACTTTTATGTGCCCAATTTATAATTATCCTATTCTGTAGTGAAAACATTTTATACCATAGCCTTTTGGGGATTAGGCTTGCATTGACTGTCCTGTTCCTGAAGCAAAATACCTGGCACCTGTAACTGGAAGCATTTAGCTTGTTTTCAGAAATTTCAGTCTGTGGTTGACTGGCTGGAAGGAGGTGCAGCGTGGAAGATGAGAGTGGTGGAGCAAAGCAAAATAGTGGTGCCAAAGGAGCGACACATGAGGGAAGCACAAAGAGATAGGCCCCCCAAATCACAGCCCCAATGACTTCCTTCTGTGACTGGGCCCCACCACCTAGTGCATTCAGCTGTGAACATCAGCGGATTAATCCTCTGATGATTATGGACCCATTGTGATGGAATTAGCTCTCCAGGAATCTTTTCATCCTGTCAAGTAGATCGCTAAGATTAAAAGGCACATGGCTCTAAGGCACACTTTCATGAAGTACATACTAATCACTATCATCCTAATGCCATTGAAATAGATATTAATTGGAGTTCATGAAGGGAATCAAAGAATAATTGAATTTTTTGACATTTCAGTAAAAGTGGGTCAGTTTTCTCTGACTTTCTTAACAAATTACTAGAAACTTGGTGGGTTAAACCAACACAGACCAACACTCTCACAATTTTATAAGACAGAAGATCCAACACAGGATTCAGTAGACTGCCACCAAGGTGTTAACAGAACTGTGTTACCTTGCAGAAGCTCTAGAAGAAAATCATCTCCTTTCCTGTGTAAATCTGATGACAGTGGTTATTCAAATATACATATATATATATGTGTGTGTATACATATATATGTATACACACACACATATATATATGTATATTTGAGAAATATGTAACACATTTTTGCTTTAATTTCTAATAGTAAAACTTTGATCAAATTTAAAGTTAAATGGCCATGACTGGCCCATATAAAAATATTTCTGTTAGATACTTGTGCATAAACTTCCAAAATAAGGCATATATGCAATACAAAATGTTTCTGAAAGAGTAAACTTATTAAATTTGCCTTGTATCATCATTACAAAATAAAAGAAAGTCTTTGGAAATAGAAATTAAGTAATATAATTGAACCAAATTGCATGATCCCTGATAGGAGTGGGAAAAATGTTAAAACAAAACTTATGAGGAGAAAATTACTTATGAAAGCCTAAGATACATAGACTTAAACATATGAGCTCAATTTTACTCCCTGAACATATAATCACACTTTTCCTTATTTTGTTTTTAATTTCATGAATGAAAGGTTTCTTTCTTTCTTTCTTTCTTTCTTTCTTTCTTTCTTTCTTTCTTTCTTTCTTTCTTTCTTTCTTTCTTTCTTTCTTTCTTTCTTTCTTTTCTTTCTGTCTTTCTTGATAGATAGGGTCTCACTTTGTAGTTTAAGCTGGCCCTTAGCTCACTATGTAGCCCAGGCAAGCCTAGAAATCACCAATCCTCCTGCCTCTGCCTCCTGAGTGCTGGAATTACAGGTGGGAGCCACCCACCCAGCACTGTGGTGTGTGGTACTGATTGCTGGTGGGTGTGATTCACCACACCTGGTATTGTTGTGTGTGGTTACTGGAGATCGAACTAGGGACCTTGTGCTTGCCAGGCATGCACAGGAACCACTGAGCTAAATCACTGGTCTAAAAATGAAAGGAATTTTAAGATCACAAACTCTTAGTGAAAAAAGAAAATTTATAAAAAATAAATTAATGACATTGAAAGATTAATAATAACCAATAATAGAATAGCAATGTGGTAAAACAAAAGCTATGTAAATATAAATCCTCAAAATAAAAAAATAAGTGATTTAAAATTAAGCTTATGAAACATGTTTGTAATGTATTAGTAGTATATTTTTATGATAAAAGTAATATCTTTGTATTAGATTTCTAGTGCTATTCTAGCAAAGTATTATAAACTGGGTGTTTAAAAATAATAGTATTTTTTCTCTCATAATTCTAAAAAATAGAAGTCAGAAAACATGCTGTTGACTAGGCTATCCTCCTTCCAAAATCTCTAGGTGAGCATCTTTTCTGGCCTCTTCTGTCCTCCCATAGTTGTAAAGATTCCTTGGTATGTGAAAAAAAAAAAAAGATTCCAAACTCTATCTATGTCTTTGGATTTTCATTCTCTCTCTGCAGGTCACTTTGTCTTTGTCTATAAAGACTTGTCATGTTGAATTATGAGTTCAATGTCTTAGTCACTTTCTCATTACTGGGACAAAATACCTGACACTCAAACTTACAGGAGGAGAAGTTTACTTGGGTTCACATTTTCAGTCCATGATTTTTGTCTCCAAAGGAGAAATGGCATGGTTGGAAGGGTCTGGGAGATAAGAAAATAGCTGGAGACAACAGTACACATTTCTAGGTTATGCACTCAATGACCTGCCTCCCATCAAGCCCTACCTGTTAACAGCAAGTCAGCCTGAGAGCCACATAATCCGATCACCTCCCAAAGCCTACCTCAGAGCAATGAGGCTTTTGGGAACACTCTGTACCAGTCATGGAAAACCTTTTCGAGATCACACTTCTAAACTGCAATCTTAAACCCATTTATTTACCACAAGGTGCCAACACTGTAATTGAGCCTGAATACTGAGGCTTTAGTTTAGAAAACAACAACAACTGGTATCTGATACTCAGCTGCTGGAGCAACATGACTCACGTGCGTTCAGAGAGGGCTTTGCGTGGCCACTGCAGTGCACATAGCATAGGTTTGCCACCGGTGCCCTATATCTAAACTATAATACTCAACCTAGTCTAGAATGGCCCCATCTTACCTGGTTACCTCAGCACAACAATTTCCAAATAGCATAGTGAAAGAAAGACAGTAACATACACTTTTGGGAGAGATGCACTTTAATCCTATAAACATTCCATTGTATTAAAAGTACGGTTCTTTTGCATGGCTCTGGGAAATATTCAAAAAATTGATGTTGAATTTTCTATCTCAATTTTTAATGGAACAAGAATTGTTATTAATTACTAATGCTATGATTACATTGGCTCACCAATTCACTTCTCAGATTATTACATTATCTAAAAAGGTTTGGATATGTTTTAATGAGCTAATGAATAGATTTTATGGTCTTTATTATATAGATGTAGTATATACTAAATTAAGGAATGAAAGTATTAATAATATGGACCAGAGTTATCTCCATTCTTAAATTCCAATTCTGAATAATAACTATAGGGTCTTTTTCTGTACCTGTACAAGGACTTAAGTAAATAAGCATGATTTTAGCACTGTCTAGACTACATCATAAACTTGATAATATGCTAAATATTATGAAAGTAATGTATCTGCCAATGGTTCCCTCATACTTTGTGGAACAAGCCAGATTATTAGTGAACAAGTAAACAAAATGCATGCACATATAGAGTTAATCAAATAATGCTTGAAAATAAACCTCAATATGGTCGATAGACTTTCATTTTATAGACAAAGTTTCTACTAGTGTGTGAAGCTCATACACAGCCATCAAGATTTTCCTGTGAAATGTGATTTAAATTAAAAAGTAGGACCTTCAATAACTCATTACTGTTTTTTTGACTTCCGAGACACATATGGGCTCTTCAAGGAGAGCATAGCAAGTTCTTGCTAATGATAAAGCAAAAATGCACTTAGATATGGGCTTGAGTAAAATCAACTAATACTATTGACATGCACACTGGGAGTATTCTACTCAGTTTTTCTGTCACTGAGACACAAACCAGAACCCTCAAATTAAAATGGATAGTTGATGTTTTAAAGGATTCAGCCCATCCTAAGCTGGCTTCAAGGCAGAAACATCATGGGAGAAGGATGTGGGAGAGCAGGGCTGCTTAGTTTATGGCAACAGGGAAGCAGAGTATAGAAGCTGTGCTGCGGAAGAATTGACTGGGACTGTAGAGGGCACCCAAGTTCATGACTTATACCAAGACATTTTATAATCCAGTTAAATTGATGTATCAGGATTAATGGTCACAGTCCAGCCCTTGTCACATAGACATACAAACACACACCTTTGAACCAAAGTTACTCTCTAAATCAGTAGTACAGCAAATCTGTATTTCTGCCTAACATAATACAATTATACTTCATACTATTGGAAATACAATAATCCATCTGCAGAATCTCAACAGTTTCAGAATTCTTGAAAGCTCCAAGTGTCTTATGAGATTGAAGACATACTATTTGTTGTGTGAAAATCAAAAGCAAGTTATATAATCCCAAGGTACAGTGAAGCAGAAAAACATTCCCATTCCTGAAGGAAGGCATAGAGGGTAGTAAAAATTCAGGATGAAACAAAAACTAAGCAGAGTAATCTTTAAGTTTAGTAGTTCCATATCTTGCACCTGAGGCATTTGCTGGTTAAATGTGTTTCAGAGGACTTGGGAAACCCCATTTTTACATCTGTCCTTTTTGTAGTCTGCATAGTCTCTTGTCTGGCTGGCTCCATTCATGACTCACAAGTTCACTCAGAAGACATTCCAGTTCCTGGCATTTCTGACATCTTAGTGTACGTATACATTTGGTCATTTTCTTTTTTTTTTTTTTTTTAGAGAGGGTCTCACTTTGTAGTTCAGGCTGGTCCTGAGCTCACTATGTAGCCCAGGAAAGCCTGGAACTCAGCAATTCTCTTGTCTCTGCCTCCTGAGTGCTGGGATTACAGGCGTGAGCCACCACACCCGGCACTGTGGTATGTGGTATTGATTGCTGGTGGGCATGAATCACCACACCCAGCATTGTATGTGGTTACTGGGATCAAACTGAGGACCTTGAGCTTGTGAGGCAGGTGCTGGAACCACTGAGCTAAATCTCCAGGCCAACATTTGGTCATTTTTCACAGCTTCATATACTGACTATTCGGAATCTTTTTGTCCAGCCTTCCAAGCCTTCCTATGAGATTAATGTGGAAGTCTCCTTGATCCCGTAATTGTTCCATTCTGCATGCCAGCTAAGCCAGTGTCAGGAGAGTGATAGCAAGAAAGTTATCAGTTGGAGCAGTAGCTGGGCCCCGTTGGAACTTGGTTGCATTATCCTCTGATAACTTGAATGGTCAAACACAGTGGAATAAATCCCAGGGAACCAGTTCTCTTTGCACTCCTTCTCCAGCATTCATCCTGGGGATTCTTCTTGGATGACAGTTTCACACTTCTACACTTTGTGCCTGTTTTCAGTGGAGTCTTACTGTTATTAAGATTACCTCAACACATCTTTTTGTTCATGTACAAAGTGCTTTATTTCTTTTTATTGGTACTGATTTCTTTGTCAGTCAAATTTTCTTTGACCTAAACTATGCATATACTTCTCTCTAGGTCAAAATTTAAATTTTTCAAATTTTTCTGCTCTCCTTTTCCTATGGATTCTCATTATAAATCTGAATAAATACAGTCAGCAGTATCCATGTAACAACTTACATACTGGCATGCTTTGAAAAAAAAATTTCCACCAAATTAATTAATCTGCTCCCCTTAATCTCATTCTCCCTATAAGGGCATAATGCCCATGGCCTGAAGTCCAGTGGAATCCTTACTCACAACTTAATCCTTCTGACTGTGACTTTTGCTATCAGTGTTCTGATCTTCCAATGTCAGCACATTTCCCCATTAAACTCTGCTTACTGCCTGTAACCAATAATCCTGACATGCCAATTTCATTGGATTAATAAATGGCTAATAGATTAGAAAGCACTCCTGGGTAGGTCCTGGAGGTTTCTCTAGCTTATATCTCCAAGCATTTCTAAAGTCCTTCAGCAAACATGTTTCAAAGACTTCTGAATCAAGAGGTCAGGGATAGTCTGCAGCAATTATTCCATTTCTATGATACCAATTTTCCATTCATTGGCTTTTCTGCCTCTGACATATAATGCCAAAAGGCATACCTTAAGGAAGGCAGAGATTAATTTAGCTTATGTTTTAACTACTTACGACTCCAGTGATTTAAATATGAGATGACCAATAATTGCTTATTTCAAAATTAAATTTTATGAGAAGATACAGCAAGAAATATCAAAATAATCTTATAAAATGTATTCAAAGCAAGAATCGACTGGTTAGGCTGGAGATTATCAATACATAAACAAATATTCTATTTGAGTAATCCTCAGGTTATACTGTTAAATGATTTAGGAAATTCAGTTCATGGTCAACCAACTCTAAGACAGAAATGTCATGGTGGAAAAACATGACAATATTCAGTTCATTGCAAGCAAGACATAAGAGTAGAACTGTTCTTGGAAGGAACCAGCTAGATACCACATACAATCCCAACAAGGTTTAGTCTCTAAGACACATTTGGACACACCAGAAATGTGTTTACTAATCTATTATGTGTTTTGTTACTCAATCAAGTTGACATATCAGAATTAATGGTCACAGGAAGAAAAAAGAGTTCCTTGTCATCATAGTGTTGGTAACAGGTATTTGAGTTTTTAATTCCTCAAGATATCACATAGAAACTCATGTTTGTACTCTGCAATTTAATTAAAACATATTCCGAAAACTTTTAGAAAAATTTTAACAAGGAGATATTTTCTAAGCTAAAAACTCCCAGGACAACCACTTTAGTTATGTCTAATTTTATCATCTACCTTAATCAGTAAAAAAGAGAGAAAGAAAAGAAACAAAGGTTCTATAAAATAGCATGAAGTGACACACGAACTCAATTGAAATAATCAGACAGAATGAGGAACCTGCAGGAGAGAAGTAGTCTATTTGGCTTTTGGACTAATTTTATATACTAGTAGATTTATTTTGGGCCAACTGGTTTTGAAGAGTTCATTTAATATTTGGATCAAATTAGGTGCATTTACAGGCTCTTCTCATGATCAGGACATATATGTAGAAAAGAGAACCAGAAATTATAAAACTTAGTTTCGGTCTCTCACTTTCTTGTTTCCTTTGAATATTCTGATCTTCATTTTCATTACCAATGTAATGAAGGAAATGACAGTTTAACTATTGTGAGAATGATCTTGAGGAAACTAATTATAAAATGGAAAGAATTGTACCAATACTATTATTAATCTGGATTGACTTGAGTGTCACAGCAATAACATCAATTTAATTTTCTTCCTGTTTCTTATAAACGGTTGTCATCATGGATCATATGATTACTATTTCTGTTGCTTTTAAAAACACAGGGATCATCCTTCAATGAGTTAAAAAAAAAACTAAAACAAAAATTTGTTTAACAGATGATGCATAATAACATAATCCTTTTTTTTTTTTTTGAGACGAGGTCTTGGATTATGGTTCAGGCTGGCCCTGAGCTCACTATGTAGTCCAGGCAAGCTTTGAACCCAGCAATCCTCCTGCCTCTGCCTCCCGAGTGCTGGGATTACAGGCGTGAAACACCACACCTGGTTTTGTGATAGGTAGTACTGGCGATCAAATTCAAGACCTTGAGTTTGCAAAGCAGATGCCAGAACCACTGAGCTACATCCCTGGCCCCAATAATCCTATTTTTTTTTTTTTTTTTGCTTTTTGAGACAGGGTCTCGCGTTGTAGTTCAGGCTGGCCCTGAGCTCACTATGGCGCCCAGGCAAGCCGCGGCGAACTCAGCAATCCTCCTGTCTCTGCCTCCCGAGTGCTGGGATGACAGGCGTGAGCCACCACGTCCGGCATTGTGGTATGCGGTGTTGATTGTTGGTGGGCGTGTCTCCACGCCCAGCATTATATGTGGTTACCGGGGATCGAACTCAGGTCCATGCGCTTGAGAGGCAGGCGCTGGAACCCCTGAGCTAACCCTCCGGCCCCAATAATCCTATTTTTAAAATGAAATTTTCCACTTGGGGATTCTGAAACAACCAATATAGTCTTTTCCCTCTGCAGCCAAACTTAGTCAAAAATCACCATTACATGAAACTTTCCCACAAGATTATTTTTGGCCCATTATGTAACTCAGTAATTTAGCAGTGATGTGAATAGATTTCATTAGGTGTGATTTATTTAAAGAACATATTGTAAATTTGTTTTATTTGCCTTTTTTTCTACTAATAGACAATTTTATGTAAGGCAAGAACATCTTCCTTGGTCATATCTTCTGATGTCAGTGATACTTAAATCTCAATGTAGTTTGAAAGATAGATATCAAAATGAATCTCTATGAGATATGTCCTCGCAAATAGCAGTGACTAAATAGCTTGCCTCTTACAATGTACAAAAGCACTAGATATCACTGTGTAGAACAGAATTCATGGAACTAATAAGGAAATAATTATGATAACAAACTTAAACATAGGTTTGTGCTTATCAGTTTACTGTCTGATAATCTTTCTCTTTCATATCTACATTTATGTATTTATTTTCCCATATCAATGGAAATTCATTAAGTAACACAAAATAAAAAACTAAGTAACAAAAAACTAGTGATTTTCTTTAAGCACCTATATTTATCAGATTTCCCTAAAAAAGTGAAAAGGAATTCAGAATCATCAATGTTTAAAAATTAATTCTTTACTTATTTAAGTAAAGGTTCATGGTGGGGCTTCATGTTTCTCTCCATCAGTGTTGTGACCTCTGTTAAAATTTTACTGTTATCAATGAAAAAAATCTATGAATTATGAATGATTCATGCAAATTTGTAATAGTGTGGTTACTGAGATGATAATGAACTGCATTATTGGAAAGATCATTTTGTTATGGAACTGGCTTTTACTTGGACACGTTTCCGTTTGTTAGGACAATAAGCACATCATAATGAATCAAACATTTATATACCATTTATTACATCCACTACTAAGATGTGAAGAGTGACTATAAATTACACTCATGCTGTCCTATATATATGCCAAAATTCATTGAATATATATCTAAAAATTATTGAGAACAAAAGGTTATGTTTCCCTAAGGCTGTCAACATCTGTATATATTTCAGAAACTTAAACATTATTCAGTTTAGAAGACAGAAACATGAACAGATGGAATTTGACCTTTTGTGGCATATGGATAAAATAAATATAATATACTTCATTTAAATATCATTCCATAATTATAATAAAGCACTTTTGCAGGAATGAAAACAAATAGAAAGGATTCATAAAGGAATAAGGAATTGTGTTGCTAAAATTTATGGATTTATATACAACAATAAGACCATATACTAATATACATGTTAATATTTCACTTACCTGATGGCATCAGGGGCCAAATAAATGCAGAATAATGTTTTCAAATCCTGAGTGTTATTTCTCTAAACACCAACATTATGAAGATATTAACTATGTTTGAGAATGTTTTCTGATATGTTATATCCTTTTCAGCCTAGGGATAAAACACTTTATTACATGTTATTACTTGGAAAAAAAAGTGTAAACTAAAAAAATAAGTGATTTAAATTTAAAATTAATTAGAATTTTTCAATCCATCCAACATGTAAATGTTATATAAAATATTGTTTCTATATTAAAAATAAGTGAATAATACTGAAATTATTGTTTTTTTCCATGGTACCTAGGAATTAAAATGATGAAGTTTCTTAGACTGTTCATTAAATTTGCTTAGAAAATATAAACTAATTACAAAGGTGAAATTAGTATGGATGAAAGAAACACCCATCTATTGCTAAATTTATTTTAATGTTAATTGTGTCTATTGGTTTTACCAAACTGGATTGCTAATGGAAACAAGAAGGACAAATTGGTATTAGTAGAAATGTTGGGAAAGGAAAAATGGCAGGTAGAAATAGCAGATGTCGTCAAACTTCCCCAAGGGATTTGGGAGGTTGCTCTCCTAAGTAATTAGTAATTACCTCACAAACGTTAAACCATAGTTGAAACCATCATCATCATCAGCTACACTAAGAGATAATTGAAGTATCAATGAAGTGGACTAAAGGAGTCTGGAAAAGTTTTGTGAATTTGATAAGACAATACATACAAAGAGAAAGATTTATAAAGTGGAAATGAAATAAATGGTCTTTATCTGAACAATGGTGTATACAATAATGCTAAAACATTAATTTCTCACTCCTCATAAATAAACAGAAGTACGCTGACTTAGAACTGAGTTGAGTAACATTGCTATATTTACATAGCTATTAATTCAGTTCTTCAATTTGCATATCCTTTGTACTTTAGACCATACCTGTCAATCAGTTCTGGACTCGAGCCAGTAAATTGGCAAACACTAGGCTAAAATTACACAGAGAAAAAAGCCAACAAACATGTGGCTTTGAAATGAATATACTACTTAATTTTAGTGGTAGCTTATATGGATTTCATTATAATTATGGATGAGTCCTTTGGCATTTTATAAGCAATAGTGTTACCAGTCACATTATTTAAATTAAAACACTTTTCAATTAAATTTTGTTTGCCATGCAATCATAAAATGTAAAAGGTAGGTTTTAGTGATGAGATTTTTCTTGTTAATTTTTGCTGTTTTTTTTTTTTTAGCATAACTGTTAGGATTAAAGTATCAGAGAGGCCACGGATTGTAGCTCACTGCTGACACACCTGCCTGGCAAGCACAAGGTCCTGAGATCCATCTCATTTTACTTTTTTTTTTTTTTTTTTTTTTG
>PVIC010053205.1:0-11917 GCA_004025085.1 Thryonomys swinderianus | reverse complement strand
TTGTTAAGAGCGATTCACGCCCCTGTTCCAGGCTGGTTTCCTCCATCGCTGGCTGGGGGTGCAAGGGTGCCCTTGAGGTTCTGCCCCGCTATGCCTGTCTGTTGCCCTTTCCCCTTCTGCGGTGTTATATTGGCTTCCCCAGCTGTTCCTGCTTTGTCCTGGGTCTTTCATGTCTCTAGAAACTTGAGCCAAAATAAACATTTTCCTTTTAATTATTCTGTCTGTGGATCTTGTTAGCCCAACAGAAAATGGATTGAGGCAGAATGAATGATTTCAAAGTGTATTTCAATGGCTTGTGTTACAGATCCTTTGATATGCTTTTACAAGTGTTTCTGGTTATAAACTTGAACCTGTCCCACATTTTGTTCCAACTAGTGACAGAGAAGAGCAGAATTCCTTGATAGTATGGAGAACATTTATCTTTGAATCTCTGTTTAAGTTTTACTGTTCATTGAATACCTATACACATCCTGGCAGGGGTCTAGCTTATAGTTATATTCAAATATAAATCCTGAAGTACTAAAATTAAGATCAATGACTTCTCTTTGGCCTGTTTACTAGTATATCTTATAAGGAATAATACTTATTTCTCCACTTGGCAGTTGTCTTTCAAAGTTACAATAATTATTTGTGCTATATTTAGTTTAAATACAGACGCTCTCCAGGGAAGTTTTGAAATGTGTTGTTGATGTTGAATACCTTAAAAATATTTCTATTTGTGGAGATCTGTGTGGAGATTTCTCAGAAAACTAGGACTAGGGGTCCCATTTGACCCCGCTATCCTCCTGCTAGGAATATACCCAAAAGAATTTAAAAAACCACACTGGAAAGACAGATGTACACCCTTGTTCAGAGCAGCTCAGTTCATGATAGCTCAATCTTGGAAACAACCCTAATGCCCATCAACTGGAGAGTGGATAAAGAAGATGTAGTTTTTTAATAAAATGGAGTATTATTCTGCCATAAAGAATGACAAGATTCATTCATTTATGTGCAAATGGATACACCTGGAGGACACACTAATAAGTGAAATAAATAGATCACAGATAGGCAAATACCAGATCTTCTCTTTAATATGAGCACCTGTAGATGCAAATGAGCTCTAGAAAGTATGACAGTTTTTGTAGAATGGGAAATTTCCATAGGAAATTTGGTGTGGGAGTGTAATGAGGGGAAGGAATAAATATGATTCTGAAAGAAAATAAAAGAGCATGTATATAGGGGGTGGGGAGGTGCGGGTGGGTAGGGATATGGGTAAAAAGGAGAATTAACTTGTGTCATATATTGGTACAAATTCCCCAATGTTATGTGTGATTGTGAGATGTATATAAATTGTACCAATAAAGAATTCAATTTAAAAAATGTTTCTATTTTGGCTTAAAGTAACAGACACACTTTTATTTTTAACCACAAGTTTTATGACAACCCCATACAACTTTGTGACCTGGTTAGTGTCAGAAAGAAGCCATGAGAGACAATGTGAAAGGTCCCTAAGGATTCTGGATCTTCCTGGGTTTATTCTCTCAGTTAATAACTTTACTCCCTGTTGTCTTTAACCTTTGAGCTCCACAGTCCTCTTTGCTATCCTTCTCTTTATTCATCTGCCCACTGAGATCGATCTGTTCCCCTCTACAATGACTCATCATTTTCTACCTCATATTTTTCCTGAATTCCTGAGATAACCTTTTATTAAATCTAGGTCCAGCCTACCCCAGTCCTATTGTATTTTAATTATTGTCCCTAGATGAGCCTTTGGAAACACACAGATACACATATCCTGCATAAACCCTTTGTAGCTCACACTGCTACTAAAAATTAAGGCCCTAAACTCATGACACTGAGGCCCAAGCTGCCCTCCCTGGGACTATCTCACTCTGTGCTTAGTGATTTTTCTGCTAATTCTGATCAGAATTACCTCTTTTTCTCTGCTTTCCTAGAGTCCATGTTGAATTAGGGAGCAGTGACATTTTCAAAGCTCCAACTCAAAGACGATCTTTTTAATAGACCTTCTCTTTCTTCTACTGACTCTATAACTTTTTTCACTATCGATGTTCATGCTAAGTCCTGTAGGGATCCGTATTCTCATTTCTCACTCCTATGAAATCAGTATCCTTACTGAACAATTGCTGTTTAATAATCCTGGAATGGATTCCTTGGTTTGGTGGAATCTAGTGAAAGTCTAGTCTTGGGTACCCCACTGATTCCTGGTCTCTAGTTTCCTTCCCCCTTTTCTTCTGTATTTCTTAAATATACCCTAGTTTCTAAAGATTCTGGACTCCTAATTGAATTGGGCCTCAGCCCTCAAGGACAGTCTGGTTTTTGACCTTCCAAATGTGCTTAAGTTTTATGAAAGATAGGAGGCAGGTAACACTCAATAGGGAGTTGTTTTTATGTTTTTCTTTTGAGGCAGGGTCTCCCTTTGTGGTTCAGGCTGGCCCTGAGCTCACTGTGTAGTCCAGGCAAGCCTCAAACTCAGCAATCCTCCTGTCTCTGCCTCCCGAGTGCTGGGATTACAGCCATGAGCAATCACGCCTGGCATTGGGGTATATGGTACTGATGGCTGGAGGGTGTGAGCCACCATACCTGGTATTGTTGTAACACGGGGATCAAACCAGGGACCTTGTGCTTGCTAGCAGGCACTGGAACCATTGAGCTAAATCTCTGGCCCTCAACAGAGAGATTTGTTAGAAGTAGTATATTGTTATACCGAAACACCGTAAACTGAGTGCCTTCAAAACATGGAATCTTTTATTTCCTAGTTCTTCCTAGTTCTTGGGGCTAGAAATTCCAGTCAAGGTGGCAATGTAGGTTCTTTCTGAGGGCTGTGAGAAAAAGTC
Source organism: Thryonomys swinderianus (assembly GCA_004025085.1). Lineage (NCBI taxonomy): Eukaryota > Metazoa > Chordata > Mammalia > Rodentia > Thryonomyidae > Thryonomys > Thryonomys swinderianus. The sequence goes on along the minus strand of PVIC010053205.1, from coordinate 9,080 downwards.
TCTTCCATGCCTTTTGCCTAGATGATGGTTTGGTGGCAATAACTGGCATTCCTTGGGTTGAAGTTGTATCATCTTGGCCTCTGTTTTCATCTGCACATAGTGCTCTTCTTGTTATTGTGTCCAAATTTCCTCTTTTAAGAACGACAATCAGATCAAATTAGATTCAACCCTGACCATCTCTTTTAGTATAACTATCTCTGTAAAGAGTCTATTTCTAGAAGAGGTCTTGCTCAGAAGCACTAGGTATTAGGGCTTTGGCACTGTGGTTTGGGAACCTACTTCTCATTCATAACAAGGGTGTGTGTGGATATGGCCCACTCCTGGCTGTGCACTGATAAGGTTGGAGAAGCCTAGTTGAGACTGTGTCAAGAATTAGTCCTTTGAGGCTGAATTGTGGGGAGATTTGAAGAGCTCTTAGGAGGTGCATTAGAGCAAGGGAGAGCAGGGCTAAGTGTATGAGGCAGAGGCTATTCACCAGTTGCTAGGAAAGAATTTAAATCCTTAATTATTATAGCTGGGTGAAGCAACTGACTTATCTGTAGCATAGGATAGGGGTTCCAAGAGAGACACTGTTTCTCAAAATTCAAAAATTTTTGATGGTTTTCTGAATTTATATTTCTAAAATGATGCCTTCAATGAGCATTCTAAAATGTGAATTTTTCTGTGACTATTTTGAGACCACACCTGTCCTTTGTCTACTCCTGTGTTTGAGAGTCCTGTGCCTGTCTGTATTCCCAGGTTTGTGATTGTGTGGTAAGAACCAAAATGGCCTATGGCCTGCCTGATTACAGTGAAGTTTTCTTGAATTTGAATTGCAGGAGTTATCATTTATCAAGTGTTCGCTTTGTGCCAGGCACTCTTTTTCCTTCTGATGATTCTTTGAAAAAGATGTTTTGCTGTTTTCTGAAAGATGAAAAAACGTAAATGGTTATGAAATTTGATTCGAAGTTAGAATTAGTAAGACTTGCAGAGTCTGTGTGGTTAACCAGCATACTCGTGCTCCTGTAAATAGCATATGTACCAATAACAAAGCTGATTGTTTTCTCTGCTCTTTAGTTGGATTTATGATGTATTGTAAAAGAGCATACTCTGCTTCAGAGTCATTTGACAGTAATGAAGAGCATAATAGAAAATATACAGAATTAAAGATAGGCTCACTTCCTTCTTCCCTTTCTTCAGCAGATATTGCAGGACTGGACCCTTATGTATGGCCAGGATTAAAGCAGATTGTATATGATCTGAGCGATTCTTTTGGCCTTGGCTTTTTGATAAAATCTGAATTTTTTAGCCTTGGGAATTCATCATATTTATAGGTATGCTCACATCAACAGTTGTTAACATTTTTTTGTTTATACCAGCATATTCAAATTTCAATGCCTTCTCTTTGCTTTGAGCTTTTAAATAGAAGCCTGAGATTACTTTCTTAGGATAAGAGAATGTAATAAAATAAGATTCAAGGATAGGGCCAACTTGCATTGGTGGGCCGAAACTCGCTGGTGGTAGCCCAGGTATGTAGGAATATAATCAAAGAATTAATGAGTTGATGCCACCAATATGGGCTGAGCTCCCCCTCTGGGCCAGATGTCGTGCTGTGTGCTTGGACGGAGCCAGCTCCTACTATAGGCGAAGAGATGCGGAAAGCAATAGTGTATACAGCTGTGCGATAAACTGATTACCTTGGGAGTTTCGTGTCAGGCTTGGGTTGGCTTTCTTAGATACAATATTTACCGCCAGGGAATGAAGTTGAAGACAAGATTTTTCCAGGGAGAGATGATGGCTGGTGATCTGTGAAGTCTTACAGCTTTGTTTCCCGTCTTTTGTCTGACTTTCAATTACGACAGGAGCCTGTGAGCATCTGCGCTGGGAATGGCAGAGGGAAGGGGAGGTAGGTGAGGCTCCCACCAATCCTGACACGTCTGGGAAGGTTCGTTCCTCGGCGATGAGCTTGCAACTTCAGCCAAAGTGAAGTGTTGGAATCAGAGCTTTTTATGACGAGAGCTTTGTGTTCTGTGATTAGAACTTTTTGTCCTTTTTAAAAAATATCATATCTCCTGTTAACCCAGTGTTTGATGTAAAACAAGCACTAATGAAATGTTAACCCATTTACAATTGAGTTAAATACTATTTCTTCCACGTAGCTAGATTAATTGGTGTGGTTTTCAAGGATACATGAATTTTTAAATTTTTTATAGAACCCCAAGACCTTCACTAATATACACATGAAAGGAAAAGTGACATCCTTTATCTTACCACCCGGAGGATGTGTGTGGTGGAGGGAAAGCAGGGCTCCAGTGGGTAGCTACTTAATGAGTCAGGCATCTCAAGCAAGACTGAATTCCAGCACAGGAGTGGGTTTGTGTTAGACTTTGTCTTTTCTTTCCTGCTGGTGCCTTTGTGAGTCAGCTGCTTGCGATTCCCAACTGTGGTTAACTATGTCCATCTTCTCATTCAAATTTTTTCAAGATAGTCACAGAGTCACACTATGGTTGAACACTCAGGAAACAGAGTAGATGACAGAACCTGGGTGATGAATTTGGCTGCTCTGAGCTGCCGAGTTGATGAATGAGATCTGCTGACAAATCCATACAAATGAGAACTTTCTGGAAGATGGGCAGTGGTGAAAGACGGTGGTGTTTTTGCCTGTTGGTTCTGAATTGTTCTGTTTTACTACACTCTCGCCCTGCTGGCCACCTACTAAAGGTAGATTTCTTGTGAAGGAGCATTGACATCTACAAGGATGTAAAGTAGGAATATAGGGGTCATGAGTTATGACACAGAGCTGGCTTTCATAGTTTTGGTCAACTTCCTACTTAGTCTTATGTGGTGCTTTAAAAAAAAAAATCAGTCTTTCAAACACTCATTTGTTATGAGTAGGGGGCCACACTGATTTAAAGACCAGTTTATGTCTGTGGTACTAACCTGTAGAATAATTTCTCTGTCCAGCAAGTTAACTCCACCAATAATGTTCATTAACATAAATTCTATATTGTTTTTAGTTTGGCCCAGACTTTCTAGTTTTCTTGCTTTATGAATATTTGAAATGCAGTTGTACAGACTGTTTCTCTCCCTCTAGAGAGCTGGTTTTCCTCCCTTGATTCTCCTATTTCTATGGTATTTACAGTGCTAATCTGCCTCTTATGCTATCTTATTACCAACACTTAAGCTCACTAATAATTCATGCTCCAGCTGTGTAAATTGGTAGCTTTAATTAGCTATTACTATTTTCCAGAAAAGATAGTTTCACTTACAAGTGTTATTACACGGAACAAATCGCTCAGGGGATAAGTACATTTAAAAATGCAATAACTTTATTTGAACTGTGTTTCAGGCTCCAAATTTATTCTTTATGGTATACCATTTTATTTTAGGTAGAAAGCATATTTATAAAATGTGATTTTTATATATTAGCATATGTTTTGCACTTTAAATCCTTGCTGTACTTTGGAAGGTATTTGCATTGCCTTTTCCGGAGAGTCTAGGGCCATTGCTTTATCAAATCTCAAGTGAATAGTTTTATATTCTTTTATGGCCTGCAACTTTATAAATATGCTTTTGTCTACTATTTTATAAGCTTTTGTACTTAGTCTGACCACCATGAGGTATCTTTAAAAGACTCGAAGTCGTTGCTTACACCCATCATATTTTGACTTTTGCTGGCTGAGGGGCCCTGGGCCTGCAGACAGGTGGGCTATGTCCAAGGACAAGACAGCTCAGTGCATGGTTGAGGAAGAACAGCTGGCGTGGCTCTGAGCAGGGTGTGACGTGTTGATCTCCTCGGCAAAAGTCTTGGTTGTCCAGTTATCTCAAGAGGTGTCACAAAAAGGTTTAAAAATGAAATGGCTTTGAACTCAGTTTGAGCACTTTGGAATCCGCAAGATGTGGAGAGAGGGGATGATAGAACAAAATCGAATACCAGAACTTGGCATATCTTTGAGCCTTGACCTGCTGAGACTACCCAGTCTTTCTCTAAGGTAATGTTTTTCAAGGACTGTGAGATAATTTCATAAGGCAAAAGTTTTGTAATTGGGTGTAAAACAAAGAAAACCTTCAGAACTGAATAAATGTGAACTGTAGAAACTTGCACTTAATTCACTCTTTATTTCCCCTGTGTATGTTCCTTTCGATGAACCTAAGAAGACCTGAGCACCCATTTAAATGACATTTTTCTATTTGCATCTAGAATGACAGTTCTGGATCGGTTTGGGAAAATATTCCAAGACAGGCAAATTCTTAAGTAATATTGTATCTGGGCTAATGACAACTTAGGAGGATTGCTGTAACTTCTTTTTGATATTTATATTTTTTATCAAAAATAATCTAGGATTCTGCATGTAAGTTCTGAGCTTCTTTTGTTATGATGTTAATGGTTTACAATGAAACCTTTTCCAGTTAGGTAAGTGGTTTGATTAATTGATTGTCTAATTTCAAGTGAAGTGTGGCTGTGTGTGTCTGACTTGTTATCATCACATTGCATTTGGTGTAAATAATTATGAAAATACTGTGCTAAGTAGTGGTTAATCAAGTACCCATGAGCTCCTTGCACACAGCAAGCCAGGAGTTGCTAATTTGCCTGCATTAATTTCTGTCTCTGCTATAAATAACCTTCAAGTCTTTGGGGATCAAGGTTTGGCTTTTGGTCACTTCTTAATTGCCATTCAAATTATAATTTTACAAATTATAAACACAAGACCAGATTTCAGGGTCTGAAGCTCTCTTTCTTCCCCCAAGGGAAAAAATAATTTATTTTTGTAGAAAAGGTAACATTACCTTTCACACAGATGCCAGCTTCCTGGGATAAAATGACACTGGAAGGAAGTCTGTTTCCTCATTATGCCTTAATAATCCCTATTCAAAAACCATGGCAATATTACCCTTTACATTCCTTTTGCTGCTTTATCTTGTTCAGGTTTCTATGAAATGATTTCAAGAGCTGATTGCACTTCAGAGCATGTTTTAAATGGAAATATGAGTCCTCCAGGGAAATCCTGCTGTTTTGGAGGCGCATTAGGAGAAGGAAGAGGAAGCAAAGGTACAAGTTAGGAGAAAGCAATTAAAAAGAACCTTTCAGCAAAGAAAGCTGCCTATTTAGGTGTGCACAGGAAAAGCCATATTAACAGACAGAGGCTTATGCGGATTCTAAGTGGTTACTGTCAAACTGTAGTGTTGCATTTTTTAACTACTATTTTAGTCAGAATTGTTTGGTTGCAAGTGACAGAAAGCCCTGGTTTGAGCTGTGTCAGAGCAGAGCCATTGGCATTTACGGGGAATGTGGGCTTTTCTCCTCTAATGTTGGCTCCATTTGGAACCTTACATAGTTACTGAATGCCTGTCAGCAACTCAGAGATTTAAATCCAGGACCAAAAAATGTGAGCCCTTTCCCAGAGACCTTAGGAAATGTCCTAAGAGTCACAGGATGGACTGGACTAGGTTACCTGCCTGCCCTCTACCAGTTATTTTACCCAGGGAAGATGAGACTCTGCCGGACAGGCTTTTACCCTAAGAACTGAGGAGTCCCCTCCCTGCTCACATTGTTTGAGAGAGGGAGGGGATAGATAAACAAATTAAATGAAACAGTTACTGGAGGGGGAAGGGGGTTGAAAAAGCAGAGGGCAGATTCTCACTGTTTTGCTGGTGGGTTACGTAAAACTTCCGAATCCAAATGCCACCCGAAGTGTAGTCATAGAATGGGAATGGCATTTAGCCACCGTTTTACTCTCAGAACCTGGGAGTACAAAGATGAACACTGTCTACCTCTTTAAACCTCAACTTTAACATAGCAAGTAACAAGGAATCATTTCCAAAAAGGCAAATATTTTACATTGAACATGTGGGTTGAATCAGAAGATCTTTTGAGTCAGGGATTTATCTCAAGTGGTACCATGCCTGCTTTAGAAGCACAAGGGCCCAAGTTTCATCCCTGGTATTGAAAAAAAAAGAAAGAAAAGATTTTTGAAGTTTCTCTAAAATAGTGGTGTATGAACAATTAGAATTTGATAAGAACTGTCAACTCCCTCAGGAAAAATATGTAGATACACACATACTCCTAAACTTTGTTGTATAACGGGGGGGGGTAGCCATCCCAGTGAATCCAATCTCTGATACAGTCTGCTCGTGAGTCTAAGCTTGAAGCTCTGCTATAATACTTTAGCAAGAAGGGTCGAGATTTAAAATCTCCAGGGCATGCCCATCTTACTCCTTTAAGTCCTCAGTGAAATTTCCAACTTTGGTTGCTGATCACCTCAAGAGGTGGCATAGTTCAGGTCGCCATACCAAAATATTACAGACTAGGTCACTTGAAAGACCGGATTTCTGTCTGTTCTAGGGACTAGAAAATCTGAGCTCAGAGTACTGGCCTGGGCAGCGACTGGGGCGGATTCTCCAGGAGGCGGGTGCCTCCTTGGGAGGGAGGGAACTCTAGTCTCCTTGTCTCCTTTGAAGGACATTAATCCTGTCTCGGGGTCCCCATCTGAAGATCTCCCAACAGTCCTACCTCCAAATACTATTTCCCTTGGGGAACAGGTCCTTAACACATGAACCAGGGTGAGATGGGGGAACAAAACATTTAGTCCCCAGCAAGATCCTTGAAATTCTTCTTTCACCTGTAGAAAGTCGTTAGACGTCTACAGGCAGAGAACTCATTGTTCCTGGAAGACACAGGCATTGTCTTTAGGCTGCTCTTCAGTCTCTGCATAGGTTGAACCTAAATCTCTCCGTTCATGCCTTCTGCCCTTCCGTGCTGGTCTAACCTCTCGGAGCCGCATGGAGCACACACCAGACTACAGGTGTGATAGAGACTAGGGCGTGCTTGTTCAGTGTGTGTGTTCTCCCGCGTCCTTGCCTCCAGGCTGAGTCCCGAGCTGCCCGGGGCCCCCAGATCATACCTGAGTTCTCCCACCAGTGCTCTTTCTCATGTAAATAGCCACCCTCTTGGTACCGCAGGAAATTCACCCTTTTTAACCGCTGCCTCTGTAGTTCCCTTTTCTGTCCGCTTGGGCTAATGGCTCCGGACTGGGAGTTCAGTTTGAAGGTGATCTCTTAATTTCCAGTACTCACTGGTTGAGTTGAGGGGTGTGGGGAGCTTGGTGCTGTGATCTCGTGAGGTCAGTGCCCAGAGGCTGCTCCACAAGAAGAGGTTTAATTTCACATGAAAAGGTGGATCAGACAGACTTTCCCACATGCATTCTTGTCTTCCAAGCCTTCCTGTGTTCTGTGATCGGCAGATGAGTGAGGGGCTGCGGGTGCTGCCAGCATCATGCGGCCTCTTGCTCTTTGTTTCCCGGAAAGATCGTCTTGGTGCCAGTGGCCTGGCCTTTTTGCGTATCTAAAGTGTGGTGCTGCTTAGCCATCCTGGCAGGGAAGCCGCTGGCGGGAGCTTTTCAAGTGGGCAGAAGAGAGCACTCGGGGAAGCTGGTGCCAGAGAGGAACTAGGGCGTCCCTTTCTGTCTGTTTACGTACAGGATTTTGGGGATGAACTTGCCAACTTGCCGTAGCAATGCTTGAGCTCTCGCAGGACTGGCACGGTGTGGGTATGGCAGACCCGCGGCTTGTTATGCCCTGTGCGAGCATCGGCGAGTCTGGAATCACCACCGTGTCCCAGCAGCAGATGCCAACATCGCAGAGGAAGAGGCGCGAAGTGGAAAGCCAGCCAGGGGCCGTGAGGGCTGGAGCGTGCTGAGGAGGCCCCCTGGAAACAGGGAAGAGGAAGGGGGGATTCCGCAGGAGAGAGGCCCTGCTGTGCTGGCCTGGTGATGCAGAACACAGCGAATGTCAGTTCCGGACAGCTGCCTGGGGAGGAACAACAGCCCTTGAACTTGACCAAGAACTTGGAAGTGACCTCGCTTGCGCAGATCGAGCTTCGTAATGGTGGTCGTTATGGTGGTCATTTATGTCAATGGAAGCTTTTAATATTTTCTTAGATCCCATCTGCTTTCTCATTATACCTCGAATAAAAATAGGCCAAGTGTCAGAGGAAATCTCATCAGAGAGTTTCTGGCTTCCATAGAGCACCCTCAAAGGTGGCCAGGCACATGAGCTTTTAAGGAACCTGGAGACGTGACATCGGCCTTCCATAAAACCGGTTTATCTTTACCTGCTCTCATCGGCTGGGGTGGGCTGACTCCAGCCAGGCCCCAAGCCAATCCTAACACTTAGAATGTGAATTAATAGTCTTTGCCATGTGCCTTGCCTTCTGCCTCCTTCCCTTCTCTCATTCTTTCCCTCGGTTATCTACACATATTTACTAAGCATCTAGTGTGCATTAGGATTTATTTCTGGTATAAGGTACCCGGAGGAAGTGAACGCAGACGCAGTCCCTGCAGCTTCCGGGTGAGAGGAGGAGGACTCACGTACATTTATGTGTAATCAGAAACCTTGGAAAATGCCATGAAAGGAACGTGCAAGATGCTACAGGAGAGCCTGACAGGGGTGCATGCCTGAATGAGGGGTTTAGGGGCTGCTTTTATGAGGGTACCATATTTGACTTGCAGTTGGAAGGATGGACAGGAGTTAGGAGATGACTGGAAACAGGGATATATATTTTCATAACTTGTCTGTGCCTGTAAAGATGTTACAGCAGAAAGAAGCAGGGCATGTTTCAAGAGCTGCACAGAATGCTACAGTAGAGGAGAACAATTTGGCTTGAGTCTGGAGAGCAAATCAGAGGGCCCAGTTCAGGTAAGATTATCCTAAGGATTGATCTTTATCCTAATTTGATCTTTCCTCTCAACAGTGGGAAGACTTTGACATGTTTTAAGAGGTGGACAAAGGGTAGGAGGTAGGGCGAAGCGGTGTAAATTGACCACATTTGCATGTCTGGAAGAAATATTTTGCCTGCAGTGTGCTGAAAGGAGAGGTTGGGAGACAGAAGCTTTGGGACGAGACTGGAGATGTTCAGGACGTTGACGGTAGCCCAGATCGGGGGGCAGACACAGGAGAAGGGAGTGACCCCAGCCCCGTCTAGAAGGGAGAAGCGCCAGGACCTGGCGATGGAGTGGGGAGAATGTGGGTTGGGATGTGGGGAAGGGGTAGGTTCGTGGAAAGGTCTAGAATGACTTCTCCACCCTTGGAGAGCAGAGCGAAGC
>PVIC010053204.1:0-11845 GCA_004025085.1 Thryonomys swinderianus | reverse complement strand
CCTCCTGAGTGCTGGGATGACAGGCATGAGCCACCACGCCCGGCACTGTGGTGTGTGGTGTTGATTGCCCGTGGGCGTGAGTCACCACGCCCAGCATTGTATGTGGTTACTGGGAATCAAACTCAGGACCTTGCGCTTGGAGGCAGGCGCCCAACCGCTGAGCTAAATCTCCGGCCTGAGAAAGGCTGTTTCTAATTGCTCAGAGTTTTATCACCTGGAGTCAAGGACGGGGCCTCGGGCTCAGGTCTCTCCACAGTCACCTCCCGTGAGAGCCGAGTGAGCGCTGAGGCCGGGGGCAGCGTCCCCGTGCTGCGCGGGGCTGCCGTGGGGCTGCCGTGGGGCTGTGCAGCCTGCTCCCAGACGCATCTGTGGCCGCCATCCTGCAGCCGTAGTATTGAGGACAAGAGCAATAAATGGCATAAAGACAAATGCTGCTGATGCTGCATGGAGTGTCAGTCTAAGACAGTTTTATACATATTTCAGAAAATCTTGTTAGGCTATTGGGCTACGACAGAATCTTCTGAGCTCAACTTTGAATTTTACTATGATTATTTTTTTAAGAGTAGGAGATTTTATTGAGGAAAAGATAGCTTCTCACTTAGAGAGACAGAAAGGGCACCTGGAAAGTGGGCTGCCCCTCACCTTTGAGTGGTAGAATGACTCTTTAAAGCATTACTCCAAATAAGCTTCTTTAGTACTTTCCTGTTTCCATGTAGCAACAGTTTTAATTGCACTGGCTTAGATTAGAATAATATCCCAGTGAATTCTGCTAAATGTCTAGTATGTAACTTGAAAATAGAATACCCACTTCGTTGTCTCTCTGGACTATGAGCCTTTCTATGACATAAGAATAGGCAGATTCTTGTTAAGACGCTGAAAGAGATAGGACAGGTTATCTAATTATGTTACCTCTCACAGTTCGGTCAGAACACAGCAGGGCTCCTCTCAAGCCGGGCGCACCTGCTTATAAAGTGCCTCGTTGACTTCCTGGTCTCCTCAGGTAGAGGCTGGAATTCATATCTCACTGTTCAAAGTAAGAGTTATTCCTCCACAAAGCCATAGCCCTGTGTACTGCCACCAGCAAGCCCCCATCCCCACACACGCTGCCACCCTGTGCTGCTCATGGCATGGGGATGGCACCGTGGCACACGGGGTGAGGATGCAGCCTGTGGGGCCACAGCCAGGGAGGGGCACAGATGCCCATCCAGCGGCTGGAGCCCCCAGTCCACAGGGCAGGCACTCACCGCTGGCCTGTGCTTATGCAGGACTAAAGATGGCAGATTCACAAGAGCTACCTCGCACATGGCATAAGTGAGCAGAGTTCCCTGTCATCATCACTTGTAAGATGGGGGTGTTCTGAAAACACTTTTTAAAATGTTTTGTTTTTTTTTTTGCTGTGCTGTGGATTGAAGCCAGGGCCTTTACACTGAGCTGCAGCCCCAGCCCTTTTTATATTTTATTTTGATACAGGCTCTCACTGAGTTGCTAAATTGCCCAGACTGCGCTTGAACTTGGAGTCCTTCTGCCTCAGCCTCCCAAGGTCGGGACTCTTGGTGTGCACCATGGCACCCCTTTGAGAACACATCTTGGGCCCCATGTTTCCAGGTTCCCATGCTGGGCTGAGCCCTGCTCCCCCGGGTCAGCCACGGTGCCCGTCACGAGCAGGTGGCAGGAGCAGAACCGAGAGCTCAGGACGTGAGGCCACCCGCCCTGCGGAGCCCAGGCCCCGGGCCTGCGCCTGCCGAGCAGGGAGCAGGTGTGAGTGAGGCCTGCCGCCGCCTCGTCCCGACAGACCCCGGGCCCGGCTGAGAGTCTCCCCGGCTGCCCTGCCCGCGGAGTCCGTGTCCTCGCCGCCATCTTGGAGTGGCGGGCATGCTGGCCCACGGAAGGTCGCCCAGGGCACCCAGAGAAGCTGCTCTTAATTTCCTGTGAGAGTCGTGGATCCCAGGAGGTGCAAGTCCTTGCTGAGGGCTGCCGGAGCCCTGGGCCTCCTGTGCTCCTGGGGCTGCGGCGCTCCAGCCGGGCACGCCATCCTTCCTCGGTGAACGGGAGCTGCTGTGGGTGCCCTGGCACTGCCCCTGCGTGCCTCACCCGGGAGGAGAGCCAGCTCCCTGGGGAGCCCCTCCGTGCTGTCCCTCTGGGTGAGCCCGGCTCAGCTCCAGCGGTTCCGGCTGTTACTGTAGAAGGGCCACTCTGCCCAGCTCAGATTTCTACTGCTCTTTTCTGTAGTTTGACTCTGCAGGAAGAGTGTGTAGATTGTACTGCTTCTCTCTTCAGCTTTAAGGTCTTTGCAGGTCATTCTCCTTCCCCTAACTTCTGGGCTGCGTAGAGCTCTCTGTTAGGCATAGCACCGCGAAGCACAGAAGGTTCATTTTAATGAGCTCTTTGGTGGTGTTTCTTGCATCTGCTAAAATAAATTAGGTCAAAATCAGATTGAAGAAACCTTCAAGGGCTTCACCATCTAACAAACTGATTTTATTATCTGGAAGGGCAGGAAAAAGTGAAAAGAACCTGCACATTAGGAAAGTAATTAAACTCTTGCTTAAGTGGAGGATCGCGAGTCTTAGTCAGGGCAAATTCTAATTCCCAGACTCACAGCTCGCCAGGATCTGGTTACAGGGCTGACATTCACGTGAGACTCGCAGCTCCCAGCCTGACACGTTCGATTTTAACTTTCTCTTGTGGCCTTGTTCCCTCAAAATGGGGGTTTTTCCTACCCACATTTCATGAATCACTCTCTCCTTTCAGGAGCGTGCATTACTTTTCATCTTAACTTGTCTCTTCTTAATCCTAGCTTTGCACACTTTTCTGAAAACCTAGACATTTAGGGTACTAAAGTTTGTTTGCTCTTAATATCTGGTAAAGTGCTTGAATTGTTAAATTTCCATAAAAGCCTCATCAGGTCTATTACCAAGATTATTCCTCCACGGTCTGCCTCCATGTCTCCTTCTTGATACTGTCTCTTGGCCTTTGCATCTCCGTTAGCCTTTGGTGCTTCAGACCATCTCAAACTTTGATAGCTTGAGGGCATTCTGTTCACCCCTCTGGGCCCTGAGCTCGGCCTGCGGCCTGCCGCGGCCAGGCAGTGTCCGTGAGCGCTCAGAAAAAACTAGAAACTAATATTACACTTTCACTAATGACTAGAACAACCAGGCAGAAGATTAATAGGAAATATAAGATGTAAACAACTTTATTTTTTTTTTTTTTTGGTGGTACCAGGGATTGAACTCTGGCCCTTGTACTTCTGAGGTAGATGTTATACCACTTGAGCTAAATCCCCAGCCCAAGATGTAAGCTCCCCGCTGTGGTTACTCCTCAGTCAAGAGTGTGGTATCTCCCGAGGGTCGGCCGCCATCCACCGAGCATAATGGGCGTGACTAGGTCATTTTCCTCTCGTCCACTGGGCCAGCTCGCCGTGGACTTGTGTCTTATCCTAAACTGTTGTCTGGGTGTTCACGCGGTGCCGCTGTGGTCTCATGCAGCACAGACTGACCTCCATGGAAAAGAAGCACACTGTGTCTTCCCTTCGGACTTTCCAGTTGGAATAAGGATGAAACAGTCAACAGAAACTTATTACATTAAGTTAAATCTCTAATTTCATCTCATCGGCCCTTTGTGAAGATAATTGTTGCCATCATTTTCAGCAGGATTTGTGTGATTTATCAAGTTCACACTGCCTAATACTTACGGGACCAGGATGGTAATAGGGTCCTTAAACTCTGAACTGATTTAGAATTTTTAATGCAGGCTCCATAATCTCTTAATCCTGCTAAATGTTTTCCATTATGCCAAGTTATCAAAAAATGCTGCATCCTGCTATCCAACAAAGTCATCCCTGACACCCTTGTCTTCTGCCTCATTTAGTTCAGCACCAAATCTCATGGATTTTGCCTCTCAGACCCCTCATCCCACCCCCTCCTGCACCTTCACCCTCAGCTCTCTGTGCCCCGCGCCTGTCCCCCAAGATTCTCAGTGCTCCTTGTTCTCGCGTCCTCAGCCATTCTTGATGTGGGCACAGGAGTCACCCTCAGTTCAGGCTCGCTCCCGTCCGTCATGCAGACGCCCTTTGCGGGTGAGGCGGGGGTCAGCGAGACCCGGAGGCGTCCACCTGCTGCCTGCTTCCTGTCTCTGGACACCGTTGTCTCTGCACCTGGGCCCGTGTCTCCTGCTGCAGCCCCGCGCCCACCCTCCCCGTGAGGACACCCCTCCTGGCCTCGCTGCCCTGCGGCCTCCTTCGCGTTGCTCAGTCCACTCCTTCGACGCTCCTGCTGTTTAATCGACGTCCATCTCCTCTGACAGACTAGAAATTGCAGCCAGAAAGTCTGGTTTTTTTTCTGCTCAGTGTAGTAACTGAACATAGCATATTAAACATTCAACAAATTATAAATATTTAAATGAGAGAGGGAATAAACAAATGAATGAATTAAGGAATAACTCTCCATGCTCATGCATTTATGGCTTCGACAGATCTGTAAGTTGTTCAGTACAGTGAGCCCCCTGGAAGCTTAACGATAGAGACCAATTTTCCCTTGAGATTCAGGGAAGAACAGCGAATAGTTATTAGTTTCTTATTGCTGTTGTAACAAGTGAGCACAGCCTTAGTGTTTTACAAACAACACAGATGTTTCTCACCATCGCAGGTGTCAGGGGTGCTAAAGGCATCAGCAGGGCTGCGTTGCTTCTGGAGGTGCCAGGACGGGACTCTTGGCCAACCTCTTGAGCTTCTGAGGCTGCATGCACGGCCTCACCTGAAGGGCTCCCTGTCCACCTTCGCGACCAGGAGCCTGGGACAGCCTTCTTCGACTTCAGAGAGACTCACTCCTCCCTCTGTGCCTGGCCTCTGCCTCCTGCCTGTGAGCACCCCTGTCTAGCTGGGCCCAGCCACACCATTCAGCATCATCTCCCCGTCTTGAAGTCTTTCACTGAATTCCCCTTGCAAGGGTACTTGCACCATGTGGGAGCCAGCGCCATGGTAGATCGGCACTAGATTCGCCTGGGGAAAGGCTCGTTGTTCTGTCTACCACAAATAAAGAGGTGGCCTAAGAAGATTTCATGGAGAAAATACCCTTAAACCCAGTCTCTAAACACGGGGCAGTCACTTCGGCCATGAGCGCTGCGTGGAGGCTGACGGCAGAGAGCGTCCGCCCTGTTCCGAGAGAAGAGTCTGGAGTCCTCGCGGCTCACGGATGAGGCCGCGGGTGTGGCGGGAGCGAGGACTGCAGACCGGGCTTGCGGCCGCCGGGCGGGAGGCTGCAGTTCGGGAGAGGAAGGCAGCACGGCCAGGCCAGTGAGCCTGAGGCAGTGTGGCGCGTGCGTGCCCGGGCAGGGCTGGAGGCCGGTGCAGCTGCTGGAAGCCGCGGGAGCACCCGAGCAGTGCCGCCAAGGCCCTGGCCCCTGAGCCGAGCCCGCCCCGTAGGCCTCGTGGGGACGCGGTGGTCAGGCTGCTGAGCAGGAGGGAGACGGGAAGAGGGGCGCAGGTGAACCTCGGGGGGTTTTCACCGTGGTGAAGCGACAGAGAGAGGTGCCCTGGGTGGAGCTTCGTGGGTCTCGATGAAGCTGCCCCTCCCCCCTCCCAGAAACACCCTGAGGACTGCACAGTCACTGGCTTGTCCTCGAACCCATGTCTGATGCCGTACCGGAAATTGTCACAGCACTCGGTGAATGGGTTTGTTGTTTCCCGTGCAGCGTGGCACTGGACGGGCAGCCCTGTGCTCAGCTCATCGCCAAAAGGGTTTGCTTCCTTCGAGGCCAACCGTGTCGCTTGCCTCTCGCCCTGGTCTGCCAGTCAGTCGCTCCGAGGGCGCGGGCCGGCCTGACCACAGCGTCCTCCCCTGGAGCGTTCTGACGCCTTCCTGCGCCTGTGTCCTGGCCACCTCGCCCGCCTCGGCCGGGTTCACTTGCCTCCTCTGCTCTGTCCACAAGCCGCAGGTTTTGTCCGGCAGCTGGATCCCGCCCCAGCCGCTGCCACATCCAAAGGTGGGACTCTGGGCCCCGAAGGAGCCTGTGTCCCGGGCAGTCTCACCCAGCAGCTCTCGGGCTCCTCTGAGGCTTGGATGGTACGCAGGGGACAGAGGGTGCCCTGGGTTCCACGGAGCGCTCGAAGGTCACGGGCCAGGTTCAGATCCTAGCCGTCCCACTCCCTCGCTGTAGATACCACACAAGTCACCACGGCTGAGTCTGTGTCTGCAGCTGCCCCTGTGAGCAGGGGTGCCCGGGAAGTCGTTAGAGATGGTGGACGCAGGGCAGGGCCTGGCGCAGCGTGAGCACCCTCAGAGTATGCCACTCTTCGATCGCAGGTACTGTGCTGTGGAGGGTTGCTAAGGAAATGACAGACCTCGCACAGTACGGGGTGTCCAGGCTCCTGCGAGGGCGGCCAGGTGACCGAGCCTGCGTGTGGGGTTCTCTCCACCCGCCGCAGCTGCGAGAGCCCCCTTGGGTCCTGCTCCTGCCCGTGCGCAGATCGGCCGCTGGGCTTCTTCCCTCCGCCCCCAGCTCCCCCAGGCCGCTCCCTTTCATTCAGACCAGAGCGTCCCCACACAAAGAAGCCCCTCCTGGTCACCTTAGCTGGAGATCCCCTCGTCACAAATATTTACTATTTAATACCTATGAGAAAAAATGTTGCTTATACCTTAATTTTCTTCATCATAATTTTATATTGATTGCTTGTCACTCCTACCAGACTTTAAAGTCAAGGAGAGGTGCGGCCATTTACATACACACACTCCACCACCGCCACCACCCAATGCATGGCACTCAACAAACGTTTACTTTTAAAGTTCCCGTGCCGCTGATAAAGTGCATTAGAAAAGGACTGTCCCAAGCAAAGCTCCGAATTCAGTGGTGTCAGCCGATACACATTAGGTCACTGAGTTACACTATTCTGAGGACGTAGACCGCCAGCTCTAAAGTCACTGGTAACAAGTCACGAGAAGGTGCCTTTCTTAAACTGTACATTGACATAAAATGAGCTGGACCTATGTCTTTCATAAGACATGACAGGTGTAAGATGGTCTCTTACATCTGTTACAACTAGGAAGAGAAGAAAACATTCGCGTGGAAAATCGTTTTGCATACTTCACTGTGTACCCATTAAAGTACGCGTCCCCGTCCAGTGTGTGCTAAGGAAGTCAAACACCCCAAGGGTCTGGTCCTCCTCAGTGGCCTCGTGGGCATCAGTTTCCTCCCCCGTGCGGGGAAGCGTGCAGCCGTGCGCGCCAGGCCAGTGCCGTGAGCACGCGGTGGAGGCCGAACTCCATGACTGCGTTTGGTTCCTCAGTTCCGCGGGCGCCTAGATCAGCCGCCAGAGGCAGGCCGTGGCTTGGGGCCAGTCCCTGCACCCCAGGCCTCAGAGGCCGGCCGCCGTCAGGCCGCGCACACGGCTCAGGGACTGAGTCCCCGTGTCCGGGCTTCCCCCTGGGTCCACCCTGTCCCGCGGTCCGGGAGCAGACGCGGTCCTGTCCCGCAGAAGGGCCCGTCGCTCCCTTTCCGAGGGGCTCTCGCTCGCGTCAGCGCTCCTGGAGAAGAGCTCCAGACGTCCAGCTGTTAGATCTTCCTGCTAAGGGAACTCTTACCCACGTAGAAAGAGTCAAAAGGAGCTGAATACTGACACAACTCTCAGGAAAGGATACCTGGTAAATATTACAGAAAACTTGGAACCAGAAACTTAAATGGAGAGTTCGACCTGGAAAGTGCCTCGGAGACAGCAGTCACCCCAAGTGCAGTGCATTGCTGGAGAGGTACAGCTGGGAAAGGGGGTGTCACGGCCCGGCGCCTGCTAGGCTGCGCCCTCTGTGAGAGGGCGTCCGTCGGTGTGAAGTTGTTGCGTCGCTTGGCTGTCCTGTCAGACGCCCGTGAGGGGTCTCTGAGTCTACCAAATGTGTGATAGCTTTTAAATATTTGTGCAGAGGAGAATTTTCTGTGGGGCAGCCGCTTCCCAAAAGGTAAACTGAGGAGCCAGAGGGTTAGCTCAGTGGTTCCAGCGCCTGCCTCGCAAGCACAAGGTCCTGAGTTCGATCCCCGGTGACCACATATAATGCTGGGCATGGAGACTCACGCCCACCAGCAATCAGCACCACATACCACGGTGCCGGGCATGGTGGCTCACGTCTGTAATCCCAGCGCTCGGGAGGCAGAGACAGGAGGATTGCTGAGTTCGAGGCTTGCCTGGGCTACAGAGTGAGCTCAGAGCCAGCCTGAACTACAAAGCGAGACCCTGTCTCGAAAAAAAAAAAAAAAAGGTAAACTGAGGAAAAACATCAGCCTTTGCTACTCTTCATGCCATGCAACAGGGCTTTCCCAGATGATCATATCAGATTTCCTCCAGACTTCATCGTATTCCAGCCTCCATGATGAACCTGCACCGTGATGCCCGCTTAATATAATTTGTAGTTATCTGCCCTGGCCGCGCCCTTTCTGCTTCCTTTCTTTGCCATCACTACCTGACCACCTCTTCTTCTAACACCGAGCCCTGCTTACGTCTGCATTCCTTGACCCTTGTCTGTTGGAGCGTGTTTGCTATAAAGTGTGAGATTTTTCCTGTGCTATGTAGATTGAGAGCGAGATCCATTCTCACTGATGCCACGAGTTCTTATCCAGTGGCTCTCTGGCCGTTCAGTGTGCTTCCTCTATTGGCCCTGTGCCTCGCTGACCTTCAGCCCTGTCCAAGAGCTTTCCTCTGATACTTTCCCTACTTTTAAACTTCCTTGCTGCCTTTCTGCCTGGGTGGGTGTCTGCTCGTGGAGGAGAGGCGTGGTTGGCACGTAAGGTAGACAGGCTCACAGTAGGGCATGCGGACCTGGCCCCTGGCCCCGGCTCTCACAGGACTTCCAGCCGAGCAAGGAAAGCAAAGGACTGGCGTGGTGCCTTTCTGTTATTCCTCACTGTTTTATTTCCGCTTAATGAAGTGCCTGTCCCAGCCCTTCTCCCGCTTCCTCGCGCTGTCTCCCTGTTTGCCCATTCGTTGTTCAGCTTTGCTTCTTCACTGACTGTGAGATTCAGACCTCTCCCCCGGGAGCCTCAGTCTTCTTTTCCAAGGCACCGTGACCCCCTGGACCTTCTGACTCCTCTCTCTTCTAGAGCGTCACCCTCACATTCAGGAGGCCCGTGCTTCTGGGCCACGGCTGTGTGCAGGGCACTTTCCTTCTCACGTCTCCCGACTTTCTCCAGCCTGTGCTAATGTTTCCTTTCAGAATTATGTCTCTCATTTTTTGCACCAGTATTGTCTTCGGTTCCAATCAGAAGGCAGCGTTCCTGGAAGAGGTCACTCTGTCCTCCTGTGATGGAATCAGCGGCTGGCTCCATGCTTTCTGCCGCAAGCCAGGGCTGATGTCTCCACTACCCGTTGTGGTCTCTATGAACTCCACTTATCATTAGTACTTAGAAACTAAAGCCAATAGAGTAAATGGTAAGTAATTTGATATATCTTATTGCTCCTTGGATTTAATCGATACGAAGACATTATTGGAAGATGACGGGGATTTTTCTCTTATTCCTGGAGAAATAATGTCCTTTACATGGAAATGCCCTGCAGGCTGTGGTGATTTTTCATCTCATTGAAACATAATGAGAAAAAGCTGCTCTCTCATAATGAGGCAGAACTAAATGGGTCCCGAGAACAATCAATAAAAGACTATTAAGAAAAATTCTTGCTAAAGAATGTATTTTCTTCTAAGAGCTGCAGTGTTGTAAGAATAGGATGGGTTTAGACCTATCACCTATAAAGAATATTCTTCTTGGGTATTCTGAGTAGTATTTTTTGAAATATTTTTTAAAATGAAAAGTATTGCTCTTATATGTTGAATAAAAAACTATGTAGAAGTCTCTTTATACATAAAAACTTATGCATAGACTACTTTGTAAGCTAATTTTAATTTTTAAGACCCTTTAGTGATAGAAAAGTAACAAAGAAACAGCATAAAGAGTGGGCCTCTGCTCCCTCATTGTCCAGCCCCAACAACAATCTACTCACAAGCATGTTTTCCTTCTGTGCTTCCCTCCTTACACTCTCCTGAACCATCTATCGTTTATCCTATAAGTAACTGGTGCATATCTCTCACAGTTCTGGAAAAGAAAACATTATGATGCCATACTGTACATAAAATTTGAATAACTCAGTACCAGCAGATAGCTACATATTTGCAAATATTTCCCTGCCTGATTTTTCTTGTAGTTTTCTTGAATTTTTGTTTTAAAAATAAAATTCATGCTTTGTGATTGGTTGACGTATCTCTGGAGACCTTTTAACCTATATGTTCTTCCTCCTCCCTTTTCCCTTTCCTCCCCTCTACCCACCCTAGTCTTGCTGAATTTTAATTTGCCGTTGCACTTGAATTAACAAGTTGTTTTCCTTTAGAGAGTGTCTCAGCCTGGTATTTGCTGTTTCAACCCTATGGTGTTATTTTACATGTTCTCTCTGCTATGTTCTTTGTAAGTCAACAGCTGTACCTTGAGGCTTGCTCAAGTTCAGAGTTGATTGTTGTGTTACTATTTTGCCAACAACATCTCAAATTGGTATGGTCTTTCCTTAGAGGGATGTGATTTCCAGCTGTTTCTCTTTTTGTGTTATCAGTCATTTATGCTTGGATATATTCACTCACTAAGGATGTGTCTTTGACTACTAGGGTTACTGTAACAAAATGCCATAGACTAGGCAACTTAAACAACAGAAATTCATGTTGTACCATTCTGGGCACCAGAAAGCCAAAGTGCCAGGTCCTAGCATGGTTGGCTTGGTTCTGACCCCTCTTCTGGTTTGTAGGTGGCTGCTGTCTGTGTGTGTTCTAAGAACACAGGGGAGTCAGGCAGAGGGAGAGCTGTCTGGTGTCTCATGCTATAAAGATCACAGTTCTATTGGATCAGGGATGCCCCATGACCTCATTTGATCTTAATTCCTGAGGGGCCATCTCCAAGTATACATGCATTAGTGATTACTTCAGGTTACGGCCTCAGTGTATGCATTTGGAGAAGGAGATACAGACACTTAATCCTGAACAGGTTACAAAATGATGATACTCTAATTCCATCCTTTTTCATTCTTAGCTGAATCCATGTAGAAAGACAGCATTGTCTTATTAACTCTCTGCTCACCTACTGGTGGCAATCTTAAAGAAAAGAATAGTGATTGATTCTTTTTCTTCAACTACTGAATTTGCAGCTCTCCTCTAACATTTGTCAGAGTTGTGTGCTTAGATTTTTCTTTCACTATAATTATGAGCTTATTGGTCTAAACTATCATTCTATGTTTGTGTGGCTCTGCATAAGTCATTGAAAGGCATGGTTTGCCCAACTGCAGTGGGGACAGTATGGTGTCACAGAGTTGTGCAGTTTCAGTGAATCACGTCTGCAAAACACCATCTGCAGGGGCCGGGGATTTAGCTCAAGTGGTACCGCACCTACCTTGGAAGCGCAAGGGCCCAAGTTCGATCCCCGGTACTACCAAAAAAACACAAAAAACAAAAAAAAAAACCCAAACCACCAGGTGCACTGGTGCATCTGCAGAGAAGTAGAAACTGTTATCATTATCATAAGGACGGAGCACATTAGAGTATGCACTGAACTGCTCTAGAGCTGCTGCTGCGGTGCTGTGGATATTCCCAGCCTTTCACTGCCTGTTTGAGATTGAATCTTTTCCATTAAACGATCCCTGCAGTGTGTCCTATGAGTAGAGGGATGGTTTGATGATCATGCATCGTGGTTAAGAGGTTTGAGTGCTAATTTCCAGGTTAGGAATCAGAAGAACACCATGAAAGTCTGCAAGTGTGGGTTTAGGAAGAGAATGCGCCACTGAGGTATTCAGAAGCAATAGATGGTAGAAAGGCCTTTAAATCTCTACACGTGAAACTTGCAT
>PVIC010053203.1:0-11911 GCA_004025085.1 Thryonomys swinderianus | reverse complement strand
AGCCCTGGCTTCTCTCCAACTCTAGGCAATCCTCCTGTTTCAGCCTCCCAAGTGCTGGGATTACAGGTGTGCAACACTACACCCAGCTGGCTTTACACAAGTCTAACAGTAACTCCCTACTGGGTGGTGGGTGTTCATAAACCTAGCACTCTGGGAGCCTGAGGCAGGAGGATCACAAGTTCAAGGCCTGTGAGGCAACTTAGGGACTCTGCAAAATACTGTCTCAAAATAACTTTAGAGGGCCGGAGGGTTAGCTCAGTGGTTCCGGCGCCTGCCTTGCAAGCGCAAGGACCTGAGTTCGATCCCCAGTAACCACATATAATGCTGGGCGTGGTGGCTCACGCCTGTAATCCCAGCACTCGGGAGGCAGAGACGGGAGGATTGCTGAGTTCGCGGTGGCTTGCCTGGGCACCACAGTGAGCTCAGGGCCAGCCTGAACTACAAAGCAAGACCCTGTCTCAAAAAGCAAAAAAAAAAAAAAAAACTTTAGAAAAGGCTCGTGATGGAGCCCAGTGTGAAGGCTCTGGGTTCAATTTCTGGAACCAAAACAAAGGCTTCAGATCGGGTCTCCTCTTCTCATAAACGAGGATGCAGTTTGAGAAGTCTGCACTGCAGATTCTTCAGCGCCTTGGCCTCCTGGGAACCCAAGGCCTACTCTGGACCCCAGAAACACAGCTGCCAGGAGCCACGCAGATGTCCCCACCGCCCTCTGCACGGGGTTCCTGCCCTGACCGCGGGCGGCCGTCCTTGCGCTGCTGCCGCACTCTCTTCACCTCCTACACTCCACAGGCATTTTCCTTCGCTTTTAACTACATCTGTATGTCTATATGTGTTTGGTGTGGGACAGGGTTTCGCTCTGCAAACCAGGCTGGCCTGGAACTCACTACGTAACCCAGGCTGGCCTTTAACTCAAGGATCCTCCAGCCTCAGCCTCCACAGTGCTAGGATTAGATGTATGACACCACACCAAGCTGCTTCCCATACTTATCTCAGAACTTCCAAACTTTTAGCATACTATTCATCTAAATCTAACCGAGGGAAAAGCAATGATTATTTTTCTCCTCTCATTTTTTTGGTGGGGGGATGCTAAGGATTGAACCTGAGGCCTCTGCACTGAGATTTCTAGCCTCCTATCTATCTCTTTATCTACCCACCCACCCACCCACCTACCTGTCACCCATCTATCTATCTATGGTGGTACCAGGGATTTAACTTGGGCCCTTGTGCTTCCAAGGTAGGTGCGTACCTCTTGAGCTAAATCCCTGGCCCTCCTTTTTTTTTCTTTTTTTTTTGAGACAGGGATCTCAGTGAGTTGCTAAATTGTCCAGCTGGAATCTACCTTTCCATCCTCCTGACAGACACTACCACCATGCCCACCTTCTCTTATAAGTACTTCTTGATGGAGGTGGACTGATTGTGAATCATAGGGTCTGTTTAAATAGCCTATCAAAACTACATAAAACTCGCCGGGCGTGGTGGCTCACGCCTGTAATCCCAGCACTTGGGAGGCAGAGATAGGAGGATTGCTGAGTTCAAGGCTTGCCTGGGCTACATAGTGAGCTCAGGGCCAGCCTGAACTACAAAGTGAGACCCTTGCTCAAAAAAAAAAAAAAAAAAACTACATAAAACTCAGCCTGACTCAGGGGTGTAGCCTATAGTCCCAGTACTTAGGGAGGCAGAGGCAGGAAGATCCCATGTCTGAATCAAAGTACTAAGGGCTAGGGCTGTAGCTCAGTGGTAGGGCACCTCTGAATTCAATCCTCAGTACCAGAAAAAGAAACAGAAAGTGACACAGTTTCATCCTACCAAGTCCCACCCCACCCATGCACCCCACATTACATTAGCATCACTGACTATTCACAAATGTTTTTTGTGAGCAATACAAAGTTTTACAGCTTTTTTGGAGAAGAACCCTGGAGAGTAGTCTACACAGATATGAAATAGCTTTTATTTTTATGGTTTTTTTTGAGACAGGGTCTTGCTACTTTGCTGTTCAGTTCAAACTGGCCTTGAACTCACTATGTAACCTAGGCTGGTCTCCAACTCAGTGATCCTCCTGCCTCATCCTCCTAAATCTTAGGATTACAGGCATGTACCACATGCCCAGTGCTAGACCTCTTTATAAATTTTTATTTTTAATTTTGAGTCAGGTCTCACTAAGTCACTAAATTGCCTGGGCTGGAACTTGGGATCTTCCTGCCTCAGCCCTTTGAGAGTGCTAGCATCGCACGTGTGTGTGCCACCATGCCCTGGTTCCTTGTAAGACCAAAGGAAAAAAGAAAAAGAAAACAGAGGGCCAGGGAAGTGGCTCAGTAGCACTACAATTACCTTATAAGCACAAGGGCCCCTGAATCTGATCCCCGGTACCACAAAAACAAAACAAAACAAAAAACAGCTGAATATCCGCCCTAATTCTTCTGAGTTCTTCCAAGAACAACATGAGTGATACCATCTGTGATTAAATTAATGGCTCAACTGTTAGAAAGCATATCATGGTTAAAGGTCACATGGTCAACAAGAATCTAAAAATGTAGATTTTGGAAAGACAACACTCAGATAATGGCTGGGCATGGTGGCACATACCTGACATCCCAGCACTCAGAATGCAACCCTGTCTCAAAAACACAGAAACAGAACTCCCCCAAAGGAAAAATCACACAGTCTCTTGTGGGCCTCAGAAACTTTCTAGCCAGGTATGGTAGTGGATATCTCTATAATCCCAGCTTCTTAGGAGACTGAAGCAGGAGAATTCCAAGTTCAAGGCCAGTCTGGGTAACGGACCCAGGTCTTACCAAGACCTGTCTCAAAACAAAAACAGAAAAAAGGACTAACTTAGTCCTCCATGAGTTCAATCTCCAGGACCACAAAAACCAAAACCAAAGATGACTTCTAGCCCATCAAATAAAAAGTTGAATGTTATGTCAGTCCCAGATCAAATAAGATCCAACAGGGCTGAGTTTCTTTTTTTTTTGAGACAGGGTCTCGCTTTGTAGTTCGGGCTGGCTCTGAGCTCACTATGTAGCCGAGACAAGCTTCGAACTCAGCAATCCTCCTGTCTCTGCCTCCCGAGTGCTGGGATGACAGGCGTGAGCCACCACGCCCGGCATTGTATGTGGTTACCGGGGATCGAACTCAGGACCTTGCGCTTGCCAGGCAGGCGCTGGAACCACTGAGCTAACCCTCCGGCCCTGAGTTTCTACTTTTATCCTGGCTTAGGGTGACATCTTCTGGCCACAGTGGAACACTACCCATCCGCCCCCAACCAATAACCAAACTGAAAAATAAAACACACACACCAGGCCTTGGCCCTGAGCAACATTCTCTGCTCCTTTTAAAATTCTGAGACACAGCCTCATAAAGTCGTCAAGGGTGGGCTGGAACTTGCAGTCAGTCCTCCTGCTTCAGCCTCTCAGAGTGCTGGACTCACAGGTGTACACCACCACACTCCACTAAAAATGTTAAAGAGCAATAGCACTTCAATTTCTAAAGATTAATAAACCTGCTGGGGATTTAGCTCAGTGGTTCTGGCCCCTGCCTCAAAAGCATAAGGTTCCAATTTCAGTCAACAAAACCCCCCAAACCTGTTACCTGCAAAAGCAAGGGAACTAGAGTGAAAGAACATGTATTTACCAAAAACCAAACAAACAAAAACACCAAAAAATAAAAAAGCCCAAGGTGGGGAGGCCACCACTTCCCACAGAGATACACGGGTACAGTATCCACAGCAAGCACAGGCTCCATGTGAAAACAGAGGCCTATGACTGGTAACCCTCTATATCTCACAAAAAAGCTTTGAGACAGTCAAAGAATCTGAATTCTAGTGGCCATAAACACACATCACTCTAAAATGCAGTTACAAAATTTTGTTACAAAATCAAATTTTGGGGCCCTCATGGTGAACACTTGTCATCCCAGCACTTGGGAGGCTGAGGCAGGAGGATCTGGCGTTCAGGGCTGGTCTGGATTACACAGTGAGTCTTGCTCCAAGAAACACGGGACACACTTCACAGAGCCTCCCGCTGTCCCCAGAGGCAGCGGCACTCCCTACTCACCGGCTGAGTTTGTCAGCAGGGCCAGCGTGGTCAGAGGCCGCGTGGTGCGGTAGATGTGGCCATAGCCGCGGCCCCGCGCCCGCCCATGGTGGTACTGGAGGTAGCGCTCAAGCAGCAGGTGCAGGACCCACAACGCGACCTTGCCCAGGACGATGACGGTCTGTGCCTTCAGGGGGCTGGTATAGTTCCCCGGGCACCTGTCCTCCTTGGGGTCGGGATAGGAGCACAGCACGCCTGCCAAAAATGCCAACACCACGAATGCCACCTGGGAGACAGGAGCGGCAGGCTCAGTACTGTGTGTGACAATAAAAAACAAATGCCACCAAATCTAACCAAAGTGTCCCCTTCTTGAGACAGGGTCTATGGTAGTTCCAGCTGGCCTTGAACTCATAGAAATCCTCCTTTCTCAGCTTCCCAAGTCCTGGGATTACAGGATAGGCCACTGTTCCACATTTCTAAGAGCACTGGCCTGGGACTGTAGCTCAGCGGTACGGCCTGTGCCTGGTATATGTGAGGCCCTGGGTTTAATCCCATTACCACCCTTCTCACTCCCACTACGACCCAAAAGTGAAACAGAAGAGGTAGAGGACGGGGAGGGACACTGTTCTGAAGTGGGCATGGTGATCCTGCCATCCCAGTTACTCAGGATGCTGAAGCAGGAGGGTGGCAAGTTTGAGATCAGCCTAGACAACTTACTCGGGTCCTCCTCAACCTTAACTAGAAAGGGCTGGGATGCAGCTCGTGCATCGAGCCAGCGAAGCTCACCTCACCCACACACAATCCCTGCAGCAGATGCGACGGGCACTCACATGTATACACAGGAGAAGAATGGTTATGAGCAGCGTGGGCAGGGGCTGGAACCTGGGGCTGAAGTGAGCCTGCAGCGAGTGCTGTGGCAGCAGCGGGGCATCCAGGAGCGGGTCATCTTCAACACTCTGGACCAGGTCCAAGGAACCCTGAGGCACAAAATACCCAAGTTAGCTGGGTGCAAGGGTGCAGGCTATGATCCTGGCCCTGGGGAGGCTGAGGCAGGAGGATCACCATGAGTTCAAGGCAGCCTGAACTACATAGAAAGAACCCACATCCAAAGACACTTATATATTTTTTTTTTTTGAGACAGGGTCTCGCTTTATAGTTCAGGCTGGCTCTCAGCTCACTATGTAGCCCAGGCAAGCTTCGAACTCAGCAATCCTCCTGTCTCTGCCTCCCGAGTGCTAGGATTACAGGCATGAGCCACCACCCCCGGCACTGTGGTATGTGGTATTGATGGCTGGTGGGCATGAGTCTCCACGTCCAGCATTGTATGTGGTTACTGGGGATCAAACTCAAGACCTTGCGCTTGCGAGACAGGCGCCAGAACCACTGAGCTAACCCTCCAGCCCGACACTTATATAGCTTTTAAAACCATGACATAAATTAGAGGGAGCAAGAGAGCATAACCCCAAGAAAAGTAGTACCCTTATCTAGAGAACTTCTGTATATGGCTTGGCAGAAAAGAGTATTAAAACTGGTAGAGGAATCTCTTACTTTATAATTCAGGCTGGCCTTGAACTCATGGTAGGGGGCTCCCTGCCTCAGCCTCCTAAATCCTGGGATTAGAGGTGTGTACCACCAAGTCAGGCAGCAACCATTTCACTGAAATGAGTTCTGTCATACACACTTTCAGACACAACACAGCATTCTGAGACACACACACACTCAATGGATAGTAACTGTCAGGAAGCAGTCACCACACGGCTCCAAGCACTGGGAGCTGCTGCCTCTGTGCTAATCCCAGGCCGCAGCACCTGCCCTGCCCGGGGCACACTCACCCCACACCGCTCAGCCTTTCACCCCCATATCTGCCGCTTCCCTGACCACATCTCCCTGTTCCCCGCCCTTCAGAGCCACGATTCATCTGCAGCCTTTGCATCTGACCCGGACCTCCACAGTGTGGAGTGGGGATGCGCACGACTCCTCTCTGCGAGAGTATTTACTACGAAGAACCAGGTGCCGGGGATGTAGCTCAGTGGCACTGCACCTGCTTAGAAAGTGCAAGGTTCTGAGTTTGAGCCCTGGAACCATGAAACCAACAAACAAAAATAAGCCAAAAAATACTGGGAGCCAGGGATGTAGGTCAGCCTGTCTCGCAAGTGCAAGGTCCTATATTTGATCCCTAGTGTCACAGAGGAAAAAAAAGAGCTGCAAGCGGTAGCCCACAAGCTGGATCCCGGCAATGATGCAGGAAGGTCTCAAGTCTGGCCCTACGCTAGGAAATTCAGCAACTTATTAAGCACCTGTCTCAAAAAATAAATAGTATCTTGAAAAAAAAAAGGGACTGGGAACATAGCTGAGTTCCAAAGCCCTGGGTTCAATCCCCAGTACTGCAAAAAGAAAATAGGAAAGGAACAAAGAGCAAAATAAACAAGCAGCTAACCACAGGGCTGGTGTGTGGTCTGGGGGCGGTGCTTGCCCAGCACACATGTGTGAGGCTCTGGGCGGCACTCCCAGCACTGAAAAAGGGAAAAGAAAAAACAGTGGGCCTAAAGGCAAGCTGGTGCTGACACAGGAGGATGACCAATTTAAGCGATTTAACATCTCAGCCAGACTGTGTCTCAAAATTTCTAATAAGGGCTGGAGACAGGTGCATGGCGCGTGCAAAAACTAAAGACTTGGATCCTGCTGGGGCAGTCACTCTCGGGGGCATTCTCATCCTCATTCCCCTCATGCTTCGGCCCCGGAGCTATCTGGCAAGGGCGGAGCAAACTCTCCTTCTTTAAACTGAGGGTGTTGGCTCCTCTGTCCCAGAGCACAAGGACTAAAACTGATGAGAATCACAAACTCACGCGATGCTCCCGAGCTGCAGGCTACACCACCAGGCCAGCTTGCTGTTTACACTGTACCTGTGCCACTTCTGAATCAGTTTCAAATGACTCGTGATAGGCTGTATTTTCTCTCTTTTTCTAAGCCAAGTGTTTTTTCCTTCTTTTCCTAGTGCCAGGGATGGTGGTGAGAACCTCGGGCACACCACCACACACCTGCCCAACAGTTCTCCATTCTACTAACCCTGTACTAGAGGAAGCTGTCTACCGCTTCTGCTCGCAGCCTCTCCCCTCTCACCTGTGACTTTTCCTGTGGGAACGACTGGTCCACGCAGTCTCAGGGAGCTGCTTCCCCAACGCTCCCCTTCTTTGGCAGGGGTGGGACAGGACCCAAGAGGAGCCCAGACGCTCACCCTGCCTGAGGGAGGAAGGTGGATGGGGCTGGAGATAGATCGAGCTGAACAAATCAGTCCTTGTCTCCTCCAGAAGAAACTGGTGAGTCCACTGCATACGAAGGACCTAAGGTCCATGTGTGACTCAAGAGCGTCCGGGCCTGGGACAGGTCCAGCATTTCTAGCTCTGTTCCAAATTCTAGAAATCCTATCTTGACTCAAGCAGGTAACTCACTCAGGTCTCCAGTAAGTGCTGGGTACACGTCACTTTCCAACTGTCTGGTCCAAGAGCTCTGAGACCGTACTCCTCCAATGAAAACCAAATCCGGGCCAGACTCTAAGGGCGGCTTCAAAGCAACCAAGAAATACACTGCCTCTGCTTTTCTGTCTCATTTTCCTCAAGTATTTTTTTCTTCTATAAATCATCAGATCATGAATCACACCCTTAAAAATTCAGAAACCACAAATTTTTGTTCTACTGTTTAACAGTTTTGGAAACGTTTAAGTATTTTCTTTAGAAACTGTTGTTTTGTTAGGATTAACTACGAAGACTATTTGTACAGGAACACAAAAAGCTTGTAGCGCTGTCACCTGGCCTTTTTCAGGAAAATACTTCTGTTCGTTTATTAACCCGAAACAGGACTTAAGGCAAATGTCCACTTCGCATTCCAGGGACCAGAGCTTTCACGAGGTGCCACTGGGCACCCGGTTAATTCTGGGCATAGGCACTTGTCTGCCGTGGAGCTGCCTGAGGAAACGCAGAGCCACGCGATCTCGCCCCGCGCCGCACACGCCGGCCCGTCTCCCCGGCTCGCGTCCCGTGTACCCCAGTCCGTCCGTCTCCCGCTCCCCGCCCCCCAACCCAGTCCCCCAGTCGGGCTCGTGCTGGACGTAAACCATGTGACGCGGCTCCGGGGCGCGTTTCCGGTGCTAACAGACTCTGGTCGCGCGGTCCCGGGCCGCGCTGTGCGCCACCCCTGAGTCCACGACCTCCCGCGGCCGACAGCCGGCCGGCGCGCCGCACTCCCCGCGCCGTGCTCCCTGCCCATCACCTCCAGGTACTCACGTCCTCCAGCCGGCCACGCGCCGCCATCTCCCGACGCGGCCGGCCACTCCACCTGCGCCGGGCGCCGCCCCGGACACACCCACTGCCCGACCCCGCCCTGTCCCCGCACAGGCCCCGCCCTCAAGCAACGCCGATTGGCTGAGGCAGAGGAGGGGGCGTGCCCTTCCGGAAAGAGGGGCAATGGGCCGCTGCCGCCGCAGCACAACCGTTCCCAACTCGGCCTGCGGAGACTGCGCGGGGCGGGACGCGTCCCTGGCCTCTTGAACTACGGCGGCCGCCACCTGCCTTTGTTCAGAACGCGAGCTTTCTTCCGGCTTTCGTAGTCTTTGTGGGGCTGAAGGGCCTAGGGCTTAGCGAGAAGCTGTGGTAACGCCTGCTCCACCAGCAGTGGGCGCGCGATTGAAGGGCGTCCAGGTTCCACCCTAAAGCTGCTGGGCATTTATATGGTCTTTATCCTTAAGTGGAATTTTTTAAATTTCAATGAATTTTTCTCATAATACACGATAGTTCTAAAAATGCATGCAAACAAGGAAAATGAGGGGCAGGATGTAGCTCATGGCGCCATGCCACAGGGATCAATCCCTTGGCAAGCTCAAGATGCTCAGTTTGATTCCTGGTACCAGAAAGGTAAAACAACAGAGAAAGTGAAGTTTTATGTTAATACCAGTTCCTGTAGAGAACCCCGATACCAGCTGGGGCATATTTATGCACCTTAATCCTTCTACTTTTTCAAAAAACATTGTCTTGAGACATTGTCTAGGCTGGTTTTGACTTCATTAACATATCCCAGGCTGGCCTCTAACCCGTGGTGATCCTTCTGCTTCAGCCTCCAGAGCTGTGGGATTACAGGCGTGCCCCACCATGTCCCATTGCCTTCATCCACTATTGTAATGCCTCTTCTCATTATTATTATGATCATCATCATTATCATCAGGGAGCATAGTGTGATCGTGTGAATGAGGTTGATGAAACCAAAGCACTCAATGTCAGTAAAGAAAAAGATTGCACAAAGCTCCACAATGACCCTACAATCGCACAGTCCTGAGATTCTGTGATTTCTCAAGAGCCCTTTGCACATGAGCATTTCCCTCCACATCCTGATCTGTAGATTGCAGAGCCTGCAGAAATGCTGATTTGTTAATGTTGGGCAACAAGTGCTCTGGGTGTGTGTGTGTGTGTCCACCTGTCCCTTTTAAGGGACAGGATCTCACCAGTGTCATAAGGCCCATATTGAGCTTCCGGGCTCAGGCCATCCTGCCTCAATCTCCTCACTGGCAGAAAGACAAATACAGATGTATTTTTTTTCTCCCACAGAGCAGGGTCCAGACAAGGTTTGCACAGTGGATTTAAGTGGTGTGTCATGTGTGTTGTTGCGTCAAGACCTGTATCTAGCAGTGCCCTGTTCTGAATGGAAGTTTGAATTCTGTGCTTTACTAGCCATTTGCTTTTGCGCACTTGATTTACCTTCTCCAGAACTCACCGTCCTCACCTGTAAAAATGAAACCGCTGGCTCCCACTTTATAGAAACATTTGTTAAAGTAAATGCGATGCTATTCACGTAGTGCTGTCAACAAAGTTCTCAGCAAGCCAGCGCGGTGATGCTCATCTTAATCTCTCTCAGGGAGCCTGAGACAAATTGGATCCCAAATTGGAGCCCAGCCTGGGCAATTTAAGGATTTTGAAATAGCCTGTCTCAAAATAAATGGGTGGAGGTTGGAGAAATAACTCGGCCCTGGCCCTGGGTCAATCAGTAATACCTGCTCTCCCCCCAAAATAGTACTCAGAGAATATTCATCACTTTTTCACTAAATCACATTTATTGAGGCACTATTAGCATACAGCCCTCAATTTAATAATACAATAAAATGTTACTCAGGAGCCGGGCGTGGTGGCTCATGCCTGTAATCCCAGCACTCGGGAGGCAGAGACAGGAGGATTGCTGAGTTCGAAGCTTGCCTGGGCTACATAGTGAGCTCAGAGCCAGACCGAACTACAAAGCGAGACCCTGTCTCAAAAAAAAAAAAATGTTATTCAGGAGATGCCAAACTTTCAAAATAAACTGTTTTGAGGCCTAAGGATGACGGTGTACTTAGTAGGCCAATGGGCTGGTTTACATATTTCAGGTAGGAAGAAATGTGCTCGCCAGTATAGACACATGGGGAGCAGCAGAGACAGAACCCCAATTTCCTGTGAGGGGGAGGAGTGGTGAAGGGGTCAGGCTGGGGTGACCTTCAGAAGGACCCAGCGTCCAGAAGAGAAGCTGCTGTCTAGAATCAGGGTGGTCCTTGAGGAAGGAGAAGAGGAGGAGCCGGCTGGTTTGGCCACTTGTTTGGCTCCTGCCTCTCTCCCATCCCTGCTGCTTGGCGTTTGGGGTGTCTGGGCCCAAAGTGAGAAATAAAGACACACACATCATTGTTACTAACCGTCACTGTTACGAGGTTGAGACTGACGTTGGGGAATGGAAGTAGCAGTACAGGAGGGAACATGGGCGACGTCGGGCACGGTGTACATCTGCCATGCTGTGGGGCTCAGTGCCAGACTCACAGGGGCCAGCAGAGACCGTGAGGGTGCAGTTCCAGGGCCTCGGGCCAGGGTGTCCCCCACCTGCTAAGGTGTCTTACAGCGCTACAGGGACGAATGACAGAGAAAGGGAATTTAGACAGTCACAGACAGGAAACCTTATCAAAATCCCAGCCCATGTCATACTCCAGCTATTAAACTGAAGAAGGGATGGATAGACAGACAGTTTTTGTTTTCCCAATGTTGGGGACAAAACCCGGGCTTCGAGCCCGCAGAACCTGTGTTCTTTCTCTCCAGCTCTATTACAACCATTTAAATAAGCACAGCTCTAATTACAAAACCCTCACTACAGAAAGATCCACGTTATTTTTCCAAGAGTGAAGATGTTTTTATTTGTCTGTGTGGAGAGGGGCGCCCAGGGAGGCAGAGAACCTTGCTTTTAGTTCTTGTTACCCTTTGGTTTTTTGAGAGCGGGTCTCAGAGGCCCAGGCTGGCCTTGAGCTCAGTGGTCTGTGTCTCCCATTGCACTGTTACCACAGAGAGCACTGGAACCGATACCTCAAATTTGGATGACAGAGGTCCTGGGATGAGGGGCTTCCCAGCAGCCCTCTCCCCCTCACTACAGGTTCGTTTTTCTTCTAAAGTTCTTGTGATCTCAAACTCTTGACATTTACAAACGCGGTTGTTTTTAAAGGCAGAAGATTTTTATTTTCATTTCACTGACTAATTTAAGAGAGAACAAGTTTACTAAAATTGCCCAAAATGATTTATCTTTGGATAGATACCAAATACATGATGTATCAGAGCAAAACTAAATTTTCTTCAAAAGTTTTAAGAAACAGGGCCGGAGGGTTAGCTCAGTGGTTCCAGCGCCTGCCTCGCAAGCGCAAGGTCCTGAGTTCGATCCCCGGTAACCATATATAATGCTGGGCATGGAGACACGCCCACCAACAATCAACACCGCATACCACAGTGCTGGGCGTGGTGGCTCACGCCTGTAATCCCAGCACTCGGGAGACAGAGACAGGAGGATTGCTGAGTTCACAGCGGCTTGCCTGGGCACCATAGTGAGCTCAGGGC
>PVIC010053202.1:0-11881 GCA_004025085.1 Thryonomys swinderianus | reverse complement strand
AACTACTTGTGACAACATTTCAATGTTCCCTCCTAAATCATTTTTACACCTTCTCTTCTTCTAATGCATATGTCACTTATATCAGGATTTAAATACGATCAAATATCTCTCACATTTGAAGAAAATCAATAGATCACTATTAATATCTTACTTTTGCTCATTTATAACTTTGGAAGTATTTAAAATATATTTACTAACTAATTTTTAGAAATTTTCCTTCATTGACTGAAAATATTTAATTTCACTCCTTTTATATTATTTCCATTGCAAAGGGTAAATGTTAAAATTAATCTTAAAAGAAAATTTTTGTTCTTAAATTAAGTTTTATTCACTTAATCTCATATAAGCATGATAACAATAAATATTTTCTTTTTTTAGATGTTTCATTAACAAAAAATGATGTCTTTATTTTGTTTCATTTGTGTGTTTGTGTAAGTGCCCCCCCACTCCTTTTGGGTAATTGAATGTTTTATTATTTTGTTCTTCTCCCACAAATTTTTCTACACTTTTTCACCCATACATAAAAACTATACCTTCATTATTTAGCTTTTCATATATACATATATATTATGTATAATATATTATATAATATATATTATATATAATATATATGTTATATATTGTATACATTGTTATATATAAATATATAATAATATATGCAATATATGTGTCATATTATATATATATTAGATTTATCATTCATAGTACATAGGGAGGAGCTCTGCTTCTGTATATCACTGTATACACTAACTCTACTGTAACTTCTAATTTGCTCCAGAGTTTTTTTTTTTAGTTTTTTTGGGGAGGGTTGCTTATATTATATCATATTTAAAATTTTATTTTTCCTTCTCATATTTTAGACATTTGCTTTACTTGTCCTATTCTTTAGCTATCATAGTCAGCATAATGTTGAAACCAATCTTAAGCAGACACGACCTTGTCTCATTCCAAGTGGTAACACGTTGAATGTTTCATTGTTTCTATATTATGTTACTTGCTGGAAGACTTTGTGATTTTTTTTATCTTATTAGAAAAGCTTTTCTATACTTATATTAGAGGTGTAATATATTTCATGCATAATTGCCTGTTTAAGCATCAGGCTCTTTTATCCAGTACTTGCTATTGAGACACAAAAATGTGTATCTAAGAAAATGAACAACATATAGATTATGTTACTCAATAAGGTTATAAAACTTTAAAACTGTGGAAGATTATATGCCACAAGGAAAACTAGAGTGCTCTATATTATATAGTATTATATAAAAGGTCTTAATAGAGTAATAAATCTATACTTCTATATATATAATATATATATAATATTATATATATTATATATATATAATTTACTTGAAAAATATTTAGTAAAAAAATTTTGAAAGAAAAATGTGAATTTTATAGCAGTAGTAATTCTATCCTATATTCTGTTTTTAAAAATATTAGAAAACTAAGAAAATATATTAACTACTGGTTTTTGTAGTCATCTTGTCTTGACAAGAGTGTGACATCATCTAATAATTTGGGCACTTTATCTGTGAGTAGACTATATTAGACTCGATTTTAAAATAGTTGTTTCAAACTACAATGATACCTCAGTTCAGAAACACTTTTGTTTTCCATGATTTTGTTTGCAAAGAGATGCACTTGACAAAGTCATTTTTTGAGAAATCTCCACACGGATTAGTACTTTGCACAGGGTAAATGTCATCCAACAGTAGAGAAAAGTTTCTCCCCCACATCCCCATCAGCATTTATTATTGGTTGATTTCTTGATAGCAGCCATTTTTTTTGTGGAGAGAGATGAAATTTCAGTGTATTTTTATATGCATCTCTCTAATGACCATTGATGCTGAATATTTTTCATGTTTCTTTGATGCTTTTACTTCTTCATCTGAAAAAGACTATTGGTTCATTTCAGATGCTCACTTTTGAATTGGATGTTTAAATTTAGGATTAGATGTGCCATTAGAATGTGTTATTTCTCTGCTGGGTATATACACAAAAGATTTAAATGCTTCATACCACAGCAACATATTTGCACCCATATTTATAGCAACACAGTTTGCATAGATAAATCTTGGAAATAGCTCGAATATTCACCGAACAAAGATTGGATAAAGAAGCTTTCTTTCTTTCTTTCTTTCTTTCTTTCTTTCTTTCTTTCTTTCTTTCTTTCTTTCTTTCTTTCTTTCTTTCTTTCTTTCTCTTTTTTTCTTTCTTTTTCTTTCTTTCTTTCCTTTCCCTTTCTTTCTTTCTTTCTTTCTTTCTTTCTTTCTTTCTTTCTTTCTTTCTTTCTTTCTTTCTTTCTTTCTTTCTAATAAAAAGAGTATTAGTCATAAAGAATGATAAATTAGAGGCATGTACAACTAAATAGATGCCCCTGGAATCCATATTCATAAGTGAAATAAATAGAACACAGATGTGTAAATACCCTATTGTTTTCTACTGTAAGAAACTGAAGGTGAGGTCCAGAATATAACAGGTATTGTGAAATTAGAAAAAAAAAAAAAAAGGAAAGTGGAACTGAAGGGGAGGCACAGAGAAGCAGAGAAGGCCAGGAAAAAAAAAATTGATGGTAAAAAGAAAAAAAAAAACAACTGGAAACAAAGATTGGGTATATGGAGTGGTAGAAGGATGAAAGGGATGGTAGAGGAATGGGAAGAAGTAAGTGTCAGGAACTGCAGATGATTTGCTAGGATTTACAATTTACTTGGATTGACAGATGGCTGCCCTGCCTTGCAGGATTTTAAACTACAAGGATTACTGCACAGGAGTATTGTGGTGTTTGTTTCTTTGTTTCTTTCTTTGTTTGAGAAAGGGTCTTTCTTTGTAGTTCAAACTGTCCCTGAGCTTGCTATGTAGCTCAGGCAAGCCTTGAACTCAGCAATCCTCCTGCCTCTGCCTCCCGAGTGCTGGGATTACTGGATGAGCCACCATGCCCAGCATTATAGGATTATTTGTTTTAAAACTTTCTAGGGGGAAGGTTTCAAAACCTTCCCTAGGGGATGTTCAATTACAGGAATTATTGTGGTTAACTGCCATGCTTTATGGAGGCTAAAATTATGGGTGTGAAGGCTTTGTGCCAAATAAAGGTGTGGTGAGCTCTGGGCATTGGCCCTTTTGGTTTATGCGGTACTTGGCATTTTGCTGAGGCTGCTCAGAGTAGTAAGAATAAACCCAGGCTCAGCCTTTACCTCAAGGTTCTGATTTTGTTGTTTGTTGTTTTGTTGTTAATCCTTTTGCTGTGGGATTCACAGGGGACTGGTGCTTGCCAAGAGGGTTCTAGCTGCATTCTCTTACCCTGTCTTCCACAGGTAAGAATCAAGATACAGCATGTACAAGCACAAATGCTCAGTGAGGAATGTGGTCATAAGGTATACCTAAAATGTGTGTGTGTGTAGAGACACATCTATAAAAACTATATACAATGTATGTATAAAATATATACATACATGTATATATATGTATATATATTTGTGTATGTATCAGTATTCAATTGCAATGTGCTTTTTAACTAAAAGGAAATGCTATAATATGAAAAGTGTAGTTATAAAGCAGTGTATACATGAAAGATAACCAGAATCTTCTAACTTTCATAACATCTCTTTGACTATTTTGATCTACCAAGTAAATAAAATATTACACCATGATGATACTTATTCTGTGGGAAAGTCTGTGATACACATAGAGGCCATGTGAGGGAGATCTATGCTTTCCATCCTCTGTTCTCCTAATTGTCCCAGCACAGTTCAGAGGGAATGGTGCCATAGGTGACAGAACAGATAATCGCCATCCCACATCTGTCTGCTACAGGGTCTTCATATAAAGTCAGATGTAGAAACCAATGGTTGCACTATTTAGGAGCTTGATTTCTCTCTAGCAGGAAATTGTAACTGAAAACTTACATGGACCTCCTTTGTTTCAGATAGCACGACGTGACATCTATATTTCTCTCCATTACTGTCATTTTGAATGGTCCCTCTTGTCAGTCTCCCAAGATCAGGATAACTATTGCACCTTCACATTCAGTATTATTTACTTCATTTCAATATTGTTATAGTGTCATTAAGGTTCTCTTAATCACATTGCTATGCCAACCAGCAGTGCTATAACTATGAACAAACAAAGTCTTTGTTTTGGGTTCCCTCAACCTAAAGGGCAAATAAAGGCAAATGATCCATAATTCTCCCATTTTAAATGGTTTTTATTAATTTATTAAATTTTATAAATTTGAGCTTTCATAAAACATTCCTAAATCTAAACGTGAAATGTATTTTTCTCACTACATTCAAAATCCTGTATTATCCCTCATATAAAAAAATGCATTTATTTCAGTTGCCTTCCAAGGATCAAAGCATATCTGAAGGAAAAAAGAGAAACAACAATTAATTATTCATTTTATGCACTTGCTATAATGTAAAGTGGTATATTTTTTAAAAACAATGTTGGAATAAACGCAGATAGTGTGTTATGATTTGTATTGAGACTATGCCCCCAATCCAGAAGCCCTCATAGATGGAGTGATTTGAAGTTACAGGGTGGTGTGAGCAGCACACTCGTATGATTTGTGCATTACAAGCATTGACTAACCAACTTTACTCGACATGCTCACAAATGAAAAATATTGTAATTTCATTTTCAGTATGTATAAAACACTGAAATCCTATAGTGTATCCATATATCTGTTATAATTTATTTAAACCAATTTTAGTATATGTGCTGCCGAAGCGAGCACAATTTAAACCAATTTTAAAGTGTTAAATAACATGAATATGTTCAAGTTCTCAAAACATTTAAATTATACTGAATACAGTATAATGATGAAACGAGAAATACAGTATAGTATGAAATGAGAAATACAGTATAGTGACAAAATGAGAAAAAGCGATAATATTAACCTACACATACATACTCACACACATTACATAGAATACGCTAGGTTAATATTATCACTAACATCTCTTTTTTTGGAATAAATAGCAATTCGTTTATCTCTGTTTCATATAGACAAGTATAAATTAAAAATGAGTGATAGACCACAAAATGTTTATTTCCCATGAGATTTTAGTGGATGTCTGTTAGGATTTTAACAACTGAATCAGGATCAGCATCAAGTATTCAAAGACCTGAAAACCCTAAATTAAGATTAATTAATCAAATGTCACCACAAGAAACTGTGGCACTCAGATGAGCTCTCTGCTTGTGTTCAGCTGGACAATCTGTTCAATCACACTGGCTTCAGAAGCAGCTTTTCTTATACCTTTGTCCTGTGTCCCTGCTTGGCTAAACATTTATTGTTTCTTTGAACTTGTTGAAACTATTAAAAAGGAAAATGTCAGATCTTAGGCTAAAAGAGTCTACCAGATGGAGAAACTAATGAGACAAAAACAACAACAACAACAACAATAAAGTCACCATGTTGATCATCGTTCAAATTACTTTTCCCCTAAAGCAATACAGGTATGATAGATTTTAAACCTGCTTAGTCTCATTATTAATCCTATAATTTGCTTGCTGAGTCTATCAGACAATATTTTGTGCTGTTTATTTTATGCCCACATTTAATTTGAATGTTTCATTTGTGATTATATCTAATGAATAGCCATTATTTGCAAGATTTTAATTTTATTTTGACCCTATACGATGGTATGACATGCTGAGTGGCAGCTGTTTCTCACAGGGGAGCAGTGATACGCTACAAATGAGTCACTGCTCTAGAAAATAGGAATTATGTGATACTGTAATCTTGTCTTCAAAATGTCATCGACGTAAATTTATTGGAATTTATGAATTTGGAACATATTTTTATTAGTGTTATTTCATCTTTAATAAATTATTTTATCGTGAAACAGAGTCCTACAATGTAACATTTTCAAAATCACTGTCAAGATGCTTTTTAAATAATTTCAAACTCCTTCAACAAATATACATAATACAGGTATTGATATTGACAAATTATTCATGAAAATAATAGTGTTTTTTTGTTTGTTTGTTAGTGTATTTGATTAAAATTGTTTCCTAAGAAACAACTTCAGATGAGAACTTCAGGAGAGGTGTGGAAATTTACAAAGAATGTTGCAGGTGACTCTTATGTTCTCATCATGTCTGCGTCAGACATTGAAGTACCCACAAGCACTCTAACTTTAGGAATGTAATGATTAGCTTCCCTGTTGTGGAGATATAACACCCAAACACACACTTTAAAGTAGGACAGACTTCCTTGGCCCACCTCTTACTCAGTCCACAGTAGGCTGAACAAGGCAGGCAAGGTCTCGCTTTGTAGTTCAGGCTGGTCCTGAGCTCACTATGTAGCTCAGGCAAGCCTTGAACTCAGCAATCTTCCTGTCTCTGCCTTCTGAGTGCTGGGATTACAAATTTGAGCCACCATGCCTGGCACTGTGGTGTGTGGTGCTGATTGCTGGTGGGTGTGAGTCACCATGCCCAACATTGTATGTGGTTACCAGAGATGGAACTCAGGACCTTGCGCTTGTGAGGGAGGCACTGGAACCAGTGAGCTAAATCTGTGGCCCTTTATACCTACTTTTGAACAATACTGAATTTCTTTTAGCTTGAAAGATTGGTGTTTTATAACAAGGGTTTCCTGCTTGGTTTTTCCTCCTCTCTCTCTGTCTCTCTCTGTCTCTCTCTGTCTCTCTCTCTCTCTCTCTCTCTCTCTCTCTCTCTCTCGTCTCTCTCTCTCTCTCTGTCTCTCTCTCTCTCTCCTTCTTCCAATGACATTCTTTTTCCTCTTCCACTTTTATTAGGCCATAATCATATTCAGATTGATAAGATAGAGGACACATGAGCAATGTGTTTGTGTGTTGTGGTTTTTTTTTTGTGTGTGTGTGTATCTAAACTGATGTTGCTAATTTTTTTTTTAAATCACCAGAACTGTTTTAGGTCAATAATGACTTAATTTCCTGGATGCAACTTTTTTCCTTAAAAAATGAATTTCTGTTAACAAATAATAATAGTATATACTCAATTTCTAGCATTGATCACAATTTTTTTGTTGTCTTAGGAATTACTGGACAGTTTTTAGTCTTTATCCTTTTCACTGTTAGTAACTTACAGTATGCTTGGCACATAAATTTTATATGAATAGATTCTAAGGTTAAGAACAGAGAATTTTTTAAATGAAAAATGCACAATATAAATAAATCATTGGCACTTAGAATTATAGGTCTACTTTAAAGGAAATACTAATAAATAATCATGAACTCAATAAAGATAGCAATGTAAATTTAAAACAAAAGAAATTTAAGGAATTTTTCCATTGTGATCAGTAATGACTTTTTGATTATAAAAGTTTATCTGCAAATGTATTATTTGAGAAAATATAGGACAGATAAATTTAGTTTATTCCACTCATATCAAATCTGTAATAGCATGGAAATCTGTAATTATTTTACTATGTTTTTTTATTAGTTACCACTGTATTTTTTCCTGAGAATTCTGAAAGATGATTTAGGCAAATATACAACTTGATCTTTCATTTAAAAGCCATGTATTTTCTTAGTAGTTATATGAAAATGCAAATATGTGACATTTCACTATGTAAAATATAGAGTAAAATATAGTAGTTTTGGCACAAAAGTTTTTAAGGAACTTTGCTTAGTTATGGACAAATGCCATATTTAAGGAATGGAATAGTGCTTTAATTAAGTATATTCTATCAAGTTGTTATAATTAGCAATTCAGAGGACAATCCTATGTTTTACATATTACCCAATGAGCTTCTTAGATTAGATGTGACTCCCGGAAATAAAATTCTTTTGAGCTTTCACACTATGTTGAAGCCAAGATGTAAGATTTATTGGGCATAAGAAACCATCTGCAAGTTAAAATATAGCTGGCTGTTTGAGAAAAATACTTTGCACAAAGATGACAAATAATAATAAAAAATAAAATGAAGAAAAGTTGGAGAATGAATGGAGAGCCCACGTGCTATGGAAGTCTGTAGAAATTATTTACATGTGAAAATGTAGTAAGTTTCAATGCAATATTTTGCTTAGCTTAGTAAAGAAGGAGAGAGTTATATCGATGACAGTTTTAAGTATGTGAGGGTTATCCCTTTCAGATGGTTAGGAAGGATTTGCTAAGGATCTATTATAACATTTTAAATAATGCACTCAAATTGAAATGATTAGACATTTTCATCACTTAACAATTTTCTAAGAATAAGTCAGCAGGTTAAAAGTTAACATATTTCTTAGTGGCTAATTTAATGCTTCATTTGCATAATTTACTTAACACAGGCCAATTTCTGCAGTATTAAATTTTAAAAAACAATGAAAATACAGTGTGTCTGAGTGATAATAGTGAAGTCTCTAAAGATGACAGTTTGGAAAAATTATGTAATTTATTTTTTCATTTCTATAATGAAGTTTCTATCATTATTGCAGGAGTATATTTTGTAACAAAATAAAAAGCTCTCCATAATATTTAAATAAATCTATTATACCTTTATAGAGTCCATATACTTCACATATAAGAAAGGTCACATAAAAATATGAAGTATAGCAAAACGTTATAGCTCTATTCAGTTGTAGCTCATTAGTTCACATTACCTATGAAAGTTTTTTGAATATTATGAAATCTCAATGAAATCAATGTAATATTTATCTTATAGAACAATTTAACAATAACCCATTTGTTTTTCTTAGCTAAATTATGTTGGGAATTTTACCAAAATAAATCGATAATTTTATGAAAAACATTCAGGTCAGAAGATTATAATTCCATACATTTCTCTTAGTGTGAGGTTTATGTGAATAGGTAGATCACTGGCTTTAAGTTTCAGGAAATTATCCAATTGGCTTGTATCAAGGAGTTCAGTTTATTAAACTTAACACTGGGAAGTATTTGGGGATCAGTTCTCTGTGGTTCCATATATGGGTCCCCTTGAACTTCAGAATGTGACCTTATTTGGAATAAGATGCTGTGCTAATATAATTAAGAGAAAGAGCAGAGGATGAGGTTATTGGTTTTCTCAAAAGAAATAGGATGCAAGGGGTTACACATGCAGGACAGAAACAGGTGGGAAATCATAGAAACTCAGTGATGGATATTACACTCCAACAAGAGATTGGTATCGAGCAGTGTTACATAGAGAAAGCAGATTTATGCAAAAGATGTATACATATATATATAAGGATTTACAAGATCATCTTACAATGGCCATCGCAGAATCAGGTTTGGAAGAGTCTCCAAAGGCTCTGTTCTATCCTGATATATGAAGGATGGGTCAGAGGTGAAAGGCCTGGAGCTCTCTGTGGGTCTCGTACAAGTAAGTCCCTATTGGAAGGCTGATGGGTCTGCAGTGGAAGCTCAAGAGTCTGGGCTGGAAGCCAGGAAAACATCACAATGAAGAAGAAGACTAGAGCCCCTCAGAAGAAACACAAGTGAGCTCTTCTTCATTTTTCTTTTCATTTCACTCAGTGCACAAGCCCCTAGGTTGGTGCCCTACCTTCCATAAATCCTTTCATCCACACCTGGAACTATACTAATCCAAGCAGTTGGGCATTTTTTAATCTGACACAATCAGTAGAGTATAACATCAACTGTAGTTGTGAAAACTATTTTTTTTTTTGAGACAGGGTCTCTCTTTGTAGTTCAGGCTGGCCTTGAGCTCACTATGGTGCCCAGGCAAGCCCCAAAGTCAGCAATCCTCCTGTCTGTGCCTCCTGAATGCTGGGATGACAGGCATGAGCTACCACACCCCTCTGAAGACCAATATTTTAACAAAAAGTATCATTTCCTTTACATCTTGAAATAAGAATTCTGCTGCAAGAAAAAAGTGAAATAAAATTTCTAT
Source organism: Thryonomys swinderianus (assembly GCA_004025085.1). Classification (NCBI taxonomy): domain Eukaryota; kingdom Metazoa; phylum Chordata; class Mammalia; order Rodentia; family Thryonomyidae; genus Thryonomys; species Thryonomys swinderianus. The sequence continues at coordinate 2,067 of PVIC010053202.1, read as the reverse complement.
CAAGAGAAAAATTTGTCCTCACTCTTCTCCTGCTCTAGCTTGGTGTTGCTTTTGAATGAGGCAGTCCAAATTCTTGGGGGTGAGGGGGTGAACTGCTGTTTCAGAGGAAGCAAATCAAATTAATTCAAAACATGTTTATTATCATGAACATACAGGAAGGTAGAAAATGGACTGATGTAAGGTACTTACTTTTGTTTAATCTAATTTAGAAATCTCAGGTAGAAGTTGGTTAGACAGAGGATGACATTCCTTAAAGAGAGATAAATAAGCCACTCAAACTTAGAGCAGATTATTAACCATAAGACTAAAAAGTCAAACATCTCCGGAAACAGTAATTCCTTTTTAATATAAAAGACTCATGACAAAATATGAAACATAATTGTATGGAAAGATATCCGCCATAAAAATTTCTAAAAAACACAATTTAACAAAACTGAAAATGATAAAAGATCTAAAACAGAAACAAAATAATCAGTCAAAAACCTCATAACAATTAAAAGCTCAGAAATAATACCCATGGCAACATTGTGGTAGAAAGAACAACCATTAATATACTGTTTCCATCTTTTCCAAAGTTAGAGCAGAGAGAACCCATCACAATTTATTCTGAGTTCAACAGAACTTTGACAAGGAAAGGTACAACTTGAACAAAATACAGACTAAACTCACTCTTCATAACACTTTGAAAATATTTAAGAAAATACTAAAAATATTACCACCAGCTTATTAAAATAACTATCATCAGGACCAAGTAAGAGTTATTTCAAGAATGCACATGGAAATTCATCCTACTGATACCCAGCATTAATTGAATGTAAGAAATAATGTAATCACTTCAACTGATACAGAAAAGTGTTCAACAAATTCTAAAATCTTGTCCTAATAAAACTTTCAGCAATTTAGAAATAGAAATAAGGTCTAGACATAGAAGTCATTATGCCTTTTTAAGGTATAGAAATAGAAATGCTGATAAATGACTTTATGAAAGCATTCATCTAATGTCATATTTGATTTTGAAAAGCTATGTCATCCTCTAATATTGCAATAAAAGAAAGACTTATGATTCTGTCACTTTTATTCAATATTTTACTGAAAGTTCTTACCAAATTGGTTAGTCAAGTATACAAACATAGAATATATCCAAATTGGAAAGTGTTATGGATTTAATTGTATTCTCACAGAAAATATTTTTGAATCTTAATCCTCAGTAGCTAGGAAATGTGATCTTATTGGAAATAGTCATTGTAGACATAGCAAAGCTAAATTGTGGTCTGTTAAAAAGAAATCCCTTTAACTTATTAAATTTAGTATAGTTTACTTGAAAAAATAAAAACCAATTATACAATCAGACAGAAGTACTAGGTGCCTTGCAGAAACAGAGCAGATTCCAAGAACTTCACTTAATAATGTGATCTGACAACAATTGTGGAAAATGTAAGTGAAAGAGAGAGACAACTTAATTGGGTACAGCTTAATTAGTTCCTTGGTTAGAAAGCCTCTTCTAATTAACTAAGTTTCATCTACTGCAATTAAATTTCTTATTGTTTTGGTTTACTGGCCCCAGTGCAGCAGCCTAGTCCAAATCAATGGCCTCCTACAAAATTTTATTTAACATATCACCCTCAGCCTTAATCCAATACTTGATATCAATGACAGAAGAGGGAAATTAGGACAGAGGGGCAGGCACATGATATATGGAAATAAGCATTTGAGTTGTGTGGCCACAAGTTAAATGATGTAATGATTACTGGCAACCACTAGAAGCTAAGAAAAAGTATAAAATATGTCTTCCTCACAACGATCATGAAAAAAAGTAATGATGAAACCTTAATACAGGACTCCTGGTTTCCAGATAGGATACCACATAGATTGAGGCAATTTATTAATTTACAATAATAGTATAAAACTAAGACACATGGATCCTAACATAGGATGGTATAACTTACAACTTTTTGATGATTTAAAAAAGAAACACAGGGCTGGAGGGTTAGCTCAGTGGTTCTGGCGCCTGCCTCGCAAGCGCAAGGTCCTGAGTTCGATCCCCGGAAACCACATATAATGCTGGGC
>PVIC010053201.1:0-11919 GCA_004025085.1 Thryonomys swinderianus | reverse complement strand
ACTTGGGAGGCAGAGACAGGAGGATTGCTGAGTTCGCGGCGGCTTGCCTGGGCACCATAGTGAGCTCAGGGCCAGCCTGAACTACAAATCGAGACCCTGTCTCAAAAAAAAAAAAAAAAAAAAAACCAAGAAAACAAAAACAAAAAACTTCCAATGTCATAGCTGTTTGTTTGTTTCTTCCCTGTGAAAATCTCCTTACTTCCTGTAAGCTATTACTAGCTTGTGTTTTATATTCATTAGTCCTTTGGTTTTTGGAAGAAGTTACTTTTATCTTGTATAACCCCCGTCATTATTGGACATGCTGAAGCCTTGTTCCAGGGTGGCAGTGTTGATGGTTCTAGAATTTTCTTCTTTGCAGCAGGGCTTTCACAATGAGCTACATGCTAGCCTTTTTTTTTTTTTTTAAGAATCTCAGTATGTTACTAAGTTGCCTAGGTTGGGCTTGAATTTATGATCCTCCTGCCTCAGCCTCCCACAGTGCCACCACTGGTGGAGGCAGTGCAGTCGTGTGAGAGGTGGGACCTGGTAGAAGGCCTGAGGGCATCACCTTTGGAAGAGATTGGCCTGGTGCGCAGCCCAGGCTCTTGCAGGAATCTGTGTAACAGGAGCAGGAATTCTCACCCCGGCCTCTGGCCCCCTGTCTCACCACTTGCACCCGCTCCCTTTCTCATCATCCACCATGTGGTGACCCAGCCCTGGGGCCCTCACCAGAGCCTGGGCAGGTGGGACCACTTGATCTTGGACTTTCAGGCCCCCAAATGGTGAGTTAAGTAAATCTCTTTTCTTTATAAAGTATCCAACTTCAGGTGTTTGGTGATAGCAATAAGACAGGAACCAATATAATCTTTTAACAATGTGTCGTGTATCTTTGTTTGCTTCTTGATTTGTGGCAACCTTGTGGGAAAAAGTTTGATACAGAGTCAAGCCTGGAAATCATTGTCAAAATCAAGAAAAGACAAGGGGAGCCTGAATTAAGGAAGCAGGGAGAAGCACAGATCTACCTGATCAATTTCAAAGGTGGAAGGGTTGAAAGCAAAGGATTACTTAAATAAATTTATATATAATTATAATATAATATAACATATACAATATAATATATTATAATATAATTATATATTATAATATATAATTATAGATAATATAATAATATTATCTATAATTATATTATATAATATTATATTATTATATATAACATAATTATATATAATATAATATATACTATATAATTCTATAGTATATAATGTTATATACTATATAATTATATAATATATAATAATATATTATAATATATTATAATATAATATAATATATATATCCTATATAATAAGAGCTTCTTTTGAAATCTGTCCTTTATAATATTTTTAGTACTAAATATATAAACTTTTTTTTTTAGTTTACTGACAGTAATAGTTTGTATTTTGACCTTTGCAGGGCTGCTGGTTCCCTGAGGCTTCCAGGGAACAGGGCAAAGCAAACCCACCCTCAGGCTTTCTCCTCGAAGGTCTGGACTATACTTTTGACAGATACATAAATAAACGCCACATTATGTACTTTTGAGTCCTATTTAAGGTGTGAGAATTTGTGATCTTAAGGGAGAGCTGAACCAATATACATTTCTTGGTTTTTAACTCTAAGATAATCTTTCTCTAAAGGCCATAGATCTTGAATTTGTTTTTTTAAATTTACCCACTCCCACCCTTTACCCGAATTTTTGTTTTTAAACAAAAAAAGTCTCACCCTCTTTCTGTAATTAGTCTATACAGTAGTGCTATTGTTTCCGGAGCATCTTTGGATCTTTGGAAAGCACCAACGATTTGGCCAATATTTGCAAATCGTAGTTAACTTAAGGCCATTCCACACAGGGACATTTTTAACTTTAACATAAAAGGTTGAATTAACCAGTTTTACTGAGACTAGAGCGACCAACTGGTAATTTGTGGTTGGCTCAGAAAAGTCATTCACTGGAAGGGGATAGGCTGGTCCACGGATTGAGGATTTGGAGAAAGCAGAAGGCTTAGTGTAAACATTTTCCACCCAGGAGGCTGCTCCTGTGACACCAGCTAGACTTAGAAACTGGTTCAACTCGCTGGATCAGAAAACAGCCACGCAGCAGCAGCTAAAGAGAAAAGGATCTTCACAACACACAGGTGGAATACCTTCTCAGGTAATTTATCTTTAGAGTCAATATCCCTCCCACCTCCCTGGATAATCATCAAATTGAGCAATTTTCCTACTTTGAACCGGATGTGTTGTTTAGCAGAGCCTAGTAACTAGAAGCCCCAGTCGCTGGGAAGTGCTTGTCTTTCATAAATCCACATTGTTAACCAGGATGGAATTCAAATGGGCCCCGATTTAGTAGATTTGTGTGCCCTGACTATATCAGACTTTTAGACTGCTGAGTTCTATTGAAGTAACATTCATTTAGTACATAGTATGTGTGCAGTTCTGTGCCAGGCCCTCTTTGAGTGCCATACTTTCCTGATGGCAGCACGGGAGAGTGTGGATCAGAGCGAACGGAGAACTCGAGGGGCCCCCCCTCTTCTCCAGGAGAAGTGACAAACTCGGCTGGGGAGCTCTGTGCAGAGGGCGGTTCTGCGGTTCCGAAGAGGTAGAAGGTGAGATCTTAGGATCTTTATTTGAGGCTGGATATGGACCTGTGATTTAATCTTAATGGGTATTTATAATCTGAAAATTTGCCCCTCTGAATAGTGGAGTTTTATTTGTATTTTTAAGCATTGTTTAATCTCTAGATGATTGATGGTAATCAAGGAAAGGAGGAAACAGAAAGCAACCAGACAGGCTACCAAAAATGACAACATCCATTTTAATGTTAAATCATAACAAAATCATCTATGCCTTCTGATCTATTATTTGACACCAGAGAGAAACACAGGTGTAATTAAAGTTTTACAACACGGTGCTTCATCCGGAGAGATCTTTTCAGAAATTCAGGCAGAGTTAATATTCTAAAAGCACCTGTTTTTGTGGAGCTCATCTCCATGACAGATGTAACCGTGATGTCTTGATTCTTGTAGGAGGAATGTGGGCCCGAGTTCAACCTCTCGACGCCCACAGCACTGAAGGCAAGAGTATAACACGCTGGGGTGCGGGTAGCAACTGATACTTCATCGTGCTGTTTTTCAAAGCCCTTTTGGTCTATGAGAACATGACCTTGTACCAACTATTTTTTCCTAATGATCATTTGGTTACCATCCACAAACTAGGTTGTTGAGCTAAATTGCCTTTTTCTTCTTCTTCTTTTTAAAAAAATTTTTTTATATTTTTTTTAATTTTTGAGACAAGGTTGCACTTTATAGTTCAGGCTGGCCCTGAGCTCACTATGGAGCCCAGGCAAGCCTCAAACTGAGCAATCCTCTTGCCTCTGCCTCCCGAGTGCTGGGATGACAGGCATGAGCCACCACGCCCAGCACTGTGGTATGCAGTATTGATTGTTGGTGGGCGTGATCACCATGCCCAGCATTGTATGTGGTCACCGGGATCGAACTCAGGACCTTGCGCTTGCAAGGCAGGCGCCGGAACCACTGAGCTAAATCTCTGGCCCTCCTCTTCTTCTTTTGAGACAGAGTCCCACTTTGTAGTTCAGGCTGGCCCTGAACTCATGGTCCCTCTTTGCCTCAGCCTCCCGATTACAGGCGTGCATCACAGTGAGTAAACTAAATTTTCGATTGAGACTCTTAAAGTTGAAGAGCGTGACCAGTGAGCTTTCTATCTAGCACTCAAGGTGTGAGGTATTCTAGGGGCTGTCTTCACATCCAAATATCTCTGGACGGTTACGTTGCTAGGTAACAGTTTAAAACACCTTAGCATGGACTTCTGGAGAGCAGAGCTATGGGACGGTGGGCGCTCTGTGCCAGAGGGCCTCCATCTCTTCCCCAGGCCTCCGGTGGGTGGCCAGGGCCCCTGGGAGCAAAGTCGCCCCTAGACTCCAGGTTATGGCAGGGATTTTTGTCCGTCCTGTGGAGTCTGGTGCAGTCCAGCACGTAACCGGGGAGGAACACCAACTCTCGCCCACGGTTTCATGCCCACTGTAACACGTGCCCTTTTGTTCTGGGCAGGAGCAGCCCGGAGCAGTGCGGAAACAGAGTTTTGCCTTTTCTAGGTGTGTAGAGGAGAGGCAAGCCCGATTAATCTGGGATAATAGAAATAGCAGAGGTAACACTTGCCCGGTGCTGGCTGAGTGCCGGGCGGTACCTGTCACCTGATATGAACGAGTTTATTTAACTTTCATTTCAGTACGATCTACACTGGGCAAATGTTATTCTTACCTCCACTGTGAAAATCAAGAAGCCACTGCATGTGATTTAAGTCCGCTTGTTTATGTTTTCCCTCCCTTATTACAAAAAAAGAGAAATGTACTGGATGACGATAAAAAAAAGTTATTTCTAGTTGTCTTTAATCAGATTTCACTGTAGACTCAGTAAAAATGAAGCCCTCCCAGAAAAAGATTTCATTTTTAAGGACCCTAGCGTAGTGCTAAGTATACTATCGCGTCACAATTTAATTAGTGCCTAAAATCCACAGAGACCTGAATTCTTAGGTGTCACATATTGTGTGGATTGAAAATAGCATAAAAGGGCTAAGGATGTAGCTCAGTGGCACCACACCTGCCTGGAAAGTGCAAGGTCCTGATTCTGATCCCAGGTACCAACAAGGGAAAAACAGAGGGACCATAAAAACTGTGTCCAATGTCTGGTGTGATCATAACGTGTATATAAAATGTACCAATAAAATCAATTTTTTAAAAAGCTGTACCCAGCAGGTGGCGCTCACCTGAGTCCACCAAGAGCAGGTCGAGGGCTCCAGACCGCTGTCTGCGCCCTGGGCGGGAGACTGGAGCCCAGGACTGGCTTTTGGTTTCCTAGGCCTGTAGCTTTTCTCCGGGTGTGTTCTACCTGTTTTGTTAGAAGGCAAAGAAAGTTCTCAGGCCTGTGGTTGGCATCCTGGTGAGGACGGGTACTAGGCTCTCCCGTCCAAAAACAAATGCTGATTTCTTCGAATCCCAGCCCTACCCATTTATGAGCATATGACTGGGTCCTATGACGCGTCCTGCTCCAGGGTCCTCATTGAGACACAGGGACCAACCTGGCCCCCACTCACTCTGTCCACTGTGGCCATGGTGCTCACACGGGGCCCAACAGACAAGCTAGGCAGGAGGATCAATGGTGGACTCGATGCCGTCCGCATTTTACTTGGCTGAGAACAGGTCACCCAGGAGAGTTCCTGGGTATCCATTTGAAACCGGCTGTGGTAACGTCAGGAGCCCTCGCTGGGCATCAGCTGGGCAGCAGGACAGGAACTGCGGAGCCAGGTCAGCTGGCCAGGTGCTGCTGCTGCTGCTGCTGCACCCTGAGACCGGCACGTCCCACCCTCACCCTGAGCAGCTCGACATCCTGCAGGGAAGATAAACATCAAAGACATGAGGACCGAGAAGTAAACTATTACGAATGTGCAGAGGAATGTGAAACAGACGGGTCTAATGCATCTGAAGTTGGGGGGGCCTTCAAGAGGAAGTAACCCCAGGAGAGGACCAGGCCCAAGACAGCAGGCAGGAGGCTCAGGCCAAAGGGGGGCGCTGTGCACAGGCCCCGAGGGGGAAAGGAGACTGCTCAACTCAGACAACTGAGCGAGGGTCGCAGTGGGCGAAGGGGGAGGGATTGCAGGCTGGCAGCCCGAGGGCCACTTCCCGGGCAGGGAGAAGCACTAAAGAGTTCGAAGCAGAGAAAGACAGTTTGTAGAAAAGCACTTTGTGACCACGTCGCCACGACTGAGAGGAGAGGCTGGGCTGAGAGGGTGAGTCAGGGCCGAGAGACACCGGTCTGGAAGCTTGGTACTGTGTCAACCTGAGGTGACGCGGCCTGGGCCAGCGCGCAGACGTGGATGGGTGTGCGAGGAACTGGGGCGCCCGGGCTTGAGCCGACTGGCTGGCCAGTGCGCTGGGAGGAGCGGAGGTTGTGGTGGTGTCCCCACTCCCGGAGATGGAGGATGTTGGAGAAGTAGCAGTTTGGCTCGTAGACTCCTGTGTTCGTTTCGGGATGCGTTCGAACCCAGGGAGTATTGAGGAGAAACTGTCAGCTGTGCACGGCTCACACACAGCGCAGCAGAGAGCCGGGGTCATTGTACAGGCGCGGGAGTTGCCCGTACAAACGGAGGCTCTGCTGGGAGCTGGACCAGAGCCCCAGGGAGTCTGGGGCTTTCTAACCGCGCCGAGGTGACCCAGGAAGGAACCAGAGCAGTGTGAAGTGGGAGAGGGGATCGGAAGGCCCATCCCCCTCTCTCACAACTGACAGAGGAAGAGAAGGCGGCCAGTGGTCCTCGGCGCTTCTGAGAATCAGGGGAGGATGAGACCGGGCTCGGGGGAAGAACCGTCCCGGGCGACTTTCTCAAGGTCCCTTCCGGTGGTGCGCTGAGGGCAGAAGCCACACTGCAGTAAGCTGAAAGGTTAAAGTAGGGTGAGGAAATGGTGGGGTGTGTGTGTGTGTGTGTGTGTGTGTGTGTGTGTGTGTGTAAACCACTTCCCAGAAATGTGTCTGGGAAAGTGAGATGAGGGGAGGGCTTTTTTAAAAGAAAAAAAAAATGGGAGAAACAAATACGGAGATTGTTGTTGGACTGGGATTGAATCCAGGGCTTTTGCACTGAGCTGCCTCCTTAGCTTTTTTCTTACATTTTTATCCTGAGACAGGGTCTTCCTAAGTCGTAAGGTGCCTAGGCTAGGCTTGAACGTGCTGTCCTCCTGCCTCAGCCTCCCAGAGTGCTGGAATGACAGGCATGCCCCACCACGCCCAGTTGTCATCATTCTGTGTATGTGGTCACCTGCCCCACGCGACAGAGGCGTGTGGATGCCAGGGATGTGTCCCAAATGCCCAGGGTCCACAGGCCGTCCTGCCCAACCCGCTAGTGACAGCTGGCGACCCTTGTTACCTTGCTGCTGTGGCCTCACTGTTCACACGGGCCGCTCCCGGAGGCCGCGCGGAGAGCCCCCTGCTGGGCAGTCTCAACCCCCCAGCAGGAAGAAGCCGGGAAACCCGTCCAGGGCCATGAGCTCGCGTGGTCAGGTCTGAGTTTCATCATCTGCAAAGCCTGCAGCCCTGGCTGGCCTGGACTTGCCACCCCCCTGCCTCAGCCTCCGAGAATGCTGAGATGACAGGTGCAGAGTGACTTCACATGCTGACATATGGTGAAGGTAACTCCCCCCGGGAGGACAAGCTGCAGAATGTGTGTGGACCCGGTCCCAGGACGTCGGCCCGCCTGTGTTGAGCTTGTGACTGACTGTCCCGGGACCCAGGGCAATGCGATTGCGGGCAGCTAGTGACGGGTCCGCAGTACGTGAGGTTGGGAACAGTGCAGAGGCACAGTGAGGAGGACGAGGCCCCCGCTCAGCTGGGTGGCACCGGCGTCGGGGGCAGCCAGGGCAATGCTGCAATTTCCCACCGGGCCTTCCCAGCCCGCTCGCGCCTCCTTCCGGGAAGGCCTGAGCCGGGTGTGCTGCTCCCCGCAGGGTCCCAGAGCAGGGACCAGGGCCGTGGGAGCGGCGGAGCCTGATTCTCGGCCAGAGAGAAGGCTGCTGTCCGGGGAGGGGAGGACAGGCCTCCTGGGGCCGGAGCCAGAGACCAGACTTGTAGGTGCCCATGTGAGAGGACAGGACGTGGCCTAAGAACCAAGGCCAAGGACAGACGTATTGTGCCTTTCAAGTGCAAATCTGAACAAGTCCTGTGCACAGATAACACCTCAGCTGCCCTTGGAGAAAAGGTAGAATGGCCGTTCGTTCCTTCTGGCTTCACCTCCGGAAGCCTCTTCCGCCTCTCTGGTCTCTGACTGTGCTGCTGTCTTGCCCCGAAGTGCTACCTCCTCACCGGGCTGCAAACGCTGTATCAAGTGAACCTCTACTCCATGAAGTGCTGCTGGCTTAGTGACACTGCCTCAGAGAGCCTCCCCCTGGTGTTGGGGTGCACGTCTGTAACTCTGGTCCTCTGGGAAGCTGAGGCAGGAGGGTTGCAAGTTTGAACCCAATCTCAGCAACTGAGCAACTTCACGAGACTTTGTCACAAAAGTATAAAAATTTTTAAAAGGCCAGTGATGTAGCTCAGTGTGAAGGCCCTAGATTCAATCCCCAGTGACATACACATGCATGCATGCACAGAGGCTCCTAGGCTCTCAGGCACATTTCATGCAACTTTGCCTCATAGCAATTCCTATGAGTTATTTTATATTTATGTGACTTTTATGCAGTACTGGGGATCGAACTCAGGCCCTTGTGTGTCCAATGTTGGCGTGGTACCACTTGAGCTAAATCCCCAGCCAAAAAAAAATATTTTGTATCTTCCTAAATCTGCAAGTCCCCGCAGCAGCACCTCCGCATGTTTCAGTGATCATATCGCCAGACCTGCAGGAGCTCGGTGTGTGGGAAGTGCTGAGAAGTACTGAGTACACTGAGTGAGCACTGAGTACTCACTGAGTGAGGACCTTGTCTGCCAGCGGAGCGGGTCAAGAGGCACAGCGACGCCCCGAGTCACCCGGGGTGACCCACGATTGATATCTACACGAACATTTACAAAATGTGTCTGTGACCCTTGAGACCTTTGACACGTCCCTCTTGCCCGTCGTGGGGAAGACAGTACCAACAGACACAGCTGGTGCTGAAGAGCACAAAGCGCAGAGGCCGCGGCTGGAGGCTGCGGGCAGCAGTCGCCAGGGACGGTGCTGGGCCCATGCTGCGCTGGCCTCCTGCCTGAGCTGGACAGCAGCCACAGGAGCCTGCCCCGCGGAACAGGTGTGGACAGCCTAGAGTGTCCCTCGGTGTGGACGAGTGAAAGCGAGTGGGAACCCCGGTGCCCCTAGCGCAGGCACAGGCTAGACTCACCTGCGAGGCCCGGGGACCAGCGCCAGTCCTCCGTCTCCTGCAGCCACGCGGTGGCCGGCCACTGGCTCCAGGCGTGAAGCAGCGTTTTCTGAGTTGAATTCAAATTACAAAGCTCTGAGGAACAGGCAGCTCTGAGGCGCCGCCAGCGGGCGTGGGAGAGGGCACCAGCGTGCAGGGCGCGTTTCTCCAGTGCCCGGAATCTGTGCTGGGTCAGGGAAGGTCCCCCTCAGCCAGGGGGCACAGACATGTCCGAGCTGCCTGGTTGGTCTGGGCCACGCAACAGGGATCCCGGGAAGTGGGAGTGGAGCCCGAGGAGCTGCGGATGCGGGGTTCAGGGTGAGCTTGTTCAGAGGCCTAGCCCCGAGGCTGCCACGCAGTCCACGTACCGCCTCAGTGGCACTGGCCAGCGGCTCCAGGACGGCAGGGGGAGCGCGGCACTGCTGAAGGCCCAGAGCCCCAGGCCCACCCAGGAGGAGCTCTGGCAGCCAATGGGGCGTGCGGGCCGGAGCCCAGGCCCAGGCAGGCCGCCCTCTGAGGCCACACGGGGCTCCAGAGGCCAGGGGATGTCAGCCGGGACTCTGGCCACCCCGGAAGCCCCTGCCACCTCTGTCCTCTGCCCCGCTTGGACCTGACACCGTACAAGAGGAGAGAGTGGAGCTTTGGATTGCTGCTGCTACTTAGAAAATCTAAACCTCACGTTGATTTTATGACACTATTTTCTGCATCAACATACCCTTTTTATTATGGAGAAAGAAAACATTTTTGCGCAGTTGAGTGTGTAGACAGAGATTCACGTTCTGCGCACACGTCAGTAGTTAACTTTCCAGCATTCATGTGGTCTCTGTATTGACAATAGCTCTGTTTTTTGAGAAAAACCTTATAAAACACGGTGTGTGATTGTTTTGTTTACATGTTATTTGCTAGAGTTTGAATTCCAGGCTCTCAGCGCTGACTTCATTAGTGATTTTTATGCCTTCTCCGCACTATTTACTCTTCCCATGAAGAGACAGCAAGTGTTTCTCAAGCGCCTGTCACGGGCTAGTGTTTCCACTCACCTCCTCTCTTCGTGGGGCGTGGAGGCAGCCGTGGCTCGGGGTGTGGAGGCACAGCGACTCGGAGGCAACACCTTAGAGGGCTTCTGTCCATTATTTTAAAATAATGATTTGCAAAAGTGACAAGCATTTTGCAAGTTGAGATCACTTCCAAAATATAGAGAAAGGAACAAACGCAAATTCCTAAATTGCACTCATGAGCCTATCGGATCCGAAACGATTGATATTAACATTTTGGTATATGTCCTTACTTATGGTTTGCAAAAAGGTGTTTTTACCTTTTGTAAAAAGGACATCGAATGGAATTTGTTAGTTTAAGAAAACCCTGATACACTATGGTATGTGTATGTGTGTGAATATCTTTTTTTTTTTTTTACTTTCTCCTAAAAAGAGGGAGGCTGTATTATTTGAGAGTTGCATTTGATTAATCAAATACATTTGATTACCAAACATAGTCACACATAGGTTCTAGTAGTTGGATGGAAAACCAACCAGAATATATACGTGAATCTAACTTATGACATATCCACGAAAATAGTTGCTGATTAACTTAGATGTCACCTCCTCAGGAAAACTCTCCCTACTTCCTCAGGCAGAGTTCACCTGCTTCTGTGCTCCTGAATATTTCATCACCTATGTATGACATATTCACTATTTAAAAAAAAATAGCGCTACTGTTTCTATGTTATTTTTAGGAAGGTTATCTGGTATTGTGGTTCAGAACATAGATTTTTTTTTTTATATTTAAACAGCCCAAGTAAAATTCCAGACTCTCTATATAAAGTTGAGCAAGTTACTTAGCCTCTGACCCCGGCATTGTTCATAAAATAGTAAAGCTATCACTGATTTCACAGCCCTCCTGGGAGAGCTAAGTGAGATGATGTTTGCAGGACGCTGACCCACCCCGAGACAGAGTCAGCAGGCAGTAGGTGTAATTATTACTGTTACAGGACTTGCCGTGCTGTGTTGCACAGACTGGCTTGGGAACGCCGTGTCCCCTGGCCTGTGGGAGTCTGGACAGCAGGCCCTGGGTCCTGACGCCGCTCCCCTTCCTGACGGAGGACTCATCAACAGCAGGCAGCCAAACATGTTTGCTGGGAAAGAAAAGAGCCAGGGAAAGTGCCGGCCCCAGTGCTTCCCCAGAGTCCTGAACTGCTCTGACGCGTCCGGCAGCAGCTCGCGACAAAGCATCAGCTCACGCCCTTCAGTGACCGTGAGGCGCTGTCGCTGTAATGTGCTCACATCCCATCATGCACCGGGCTCGGCTTCAGTGCTGCCCCTTTTACCTAAACGACTTTCTGACGCGGAGGTTGTGTCTTCTTTACAAGATGAGGAAACCCAGGTGGGAGAGGCTGCTGTGGACTCTGTGATTCTGGACTTTGGTTAAGGTTTTAGCCCAACATCCTGGCTCTCAGTCTTTCCATTTATGGAGCTCGGCAGGAGATGAGGAAGAGAAGCCACCATATTATTTTTTCTTTCTCTTTAGTGTGAGACTATTTTTTAAAAGTTTTGTTTTTCTGAGAGCCTTACTTTTCTGGAAAAACAAACAAAAGAAATTCTTGCTCCATTCATGATTTCACCCCTGCTGAGGTCCCAAAGTGGGGGGTCATTGGAGGGGTTTCCCCCCTGCAGAGCCCGGGGCAGGAGTGTGTTGGAGACTCAGAGTCAGAAACATCCTGAGCTGTATTTATTTTTATTGGGAAGGGTTTGAAATAGACTTCAATGCATCAAAAAATAATAACTCAAATGCCATCTGCGTATGAAAACAATGAAATCACCTGTGAAACTGTAAACTGTCCATGCGGAACAAACAAAGTCAACAGTAGCAGCTGACACTGAGAAGGGCAGTTCGCATTCTCCGGGAGGGTCCCCCCTCGGATCTGTGCTCTGGTTACGCGCTCATTGCTTCTTGCTTCAGGCTGCACAAAAGAGGGCAAGATGCATCTCAAAAATAAGAAAATTGGGGCCAGAGGGTTAGCCCAGTGGTTC
>PVIC010053200.1:0-11921 GCA_004025085.1 Thryonomys swinderianus | reverse complement strand
TACAGAAAATCCGAACAGATGGACTTTATCTCAATCTAGTACAAGCTATTTACGAGAAACCAACAGCCAACATCATACTTAATGGGCAAAAACTGAAACTTTTGCAGGGTGTGGTGGCTCACACCTGTAATCCCAGCACTCGGGAGGCAGAGGCAGGAGGATTTGCGTTCAAGGCTTGCCTGGGCTACATAGTGAGCTCAGGGCCAGCCTGAACTACAAAGCGGGACCTGGTCTCAAAAAAAAAAAAAAAACCTGAAACCTTTTATACTAGGATCAGGAATGAGACAAGGATGCCCATTCTTACCACTCTTGTTCAGTGTAGTGCTGGAAACATTAGCCACAGCAATCAGGCAAGACAAAGATATAAAAGGAATAAATATAGGAAAGGAAGAAGTTAAACTGTCATTATTTGCCAATGATATGATACTCTATCTAGAGGATCACAAAAACTCCACCATGATTTCTATATTAAAAGGTATACAAGGGGAAGGAAAAATACCATATACTGAGTCTTAGAATAGAAATACAGTCATGTTGGTGTTATCTGCATATTATTTCATCTAATTATCAATAATCTTATTTTCTCTGTAGTACAGACGAATAATACACAGAAATGAGCATTGAAACTACGATTTTGATCTAATACTAAATGTCAATACTCTCTTCCCATTGTCTATGAAGAAAAAATTCAAAAGAAGCAAAAAAGAATATTTAGATTAATCCAGTTCTTAAAGACTCAAGTCATACAGAAGTTAGAATCAAGCCCTCAACATTTAGACATGAGGTTAAAACACGTGGTAAGCAACTAAATTGGAGAATATGGTATTATATTAGCTCTAAAAAAATGGAAACTGAGTAAAAATTTTTAATTATATGCAGACTTATTGATGCCATCTTCCCAGAAAGGAGAAGAAACACAGATGAGAATGAGAGCATCGAGAGGTTTATTCAAAAAGAGGGAAGGGAGGGCTGGAGATTTAGCTCAGTGGTTCTGGCGCCTGTCTCGCAAGTACAAGTTCCTGAGTTCAATCCCTGATAACCACATACAACGCTGGGTGTGGTGACTTATGCCCACCAGCAATCAATATTACATACTACAGTGCTGGGTGTGATGGCTCACACCTGTAATCCCAGCACTCAGGAGGCAGAAACAAGAGGATTGCTGAGTTCCAGGCTTGCCTGGGCTACATAGTGAGCTCAGGGCCTGCCTGAACTACAGTGAGACCCTGTCTCAAAAAAAAAAAAGAGAGAGAGAGAGAAAAGGGAGAATATTTTTTAAAAAATACATGCTGAGTAGTCACTATTATGATAAAAATGAAAAGTAACCTGATAAATGATTCAGAAATCGATCAGAAAAGGACAAGCAGAATGAAGTGAGTGGCAGGTCACTAAATCAGTCCTACATCATCAGTAAAATCCTTATCACCAATTGTCTTTGAGTGTCTAGACACCTTTGTTCTTAACAATTATGAATTTTTTGATTCCCTTCTTTCTAATGTGTTGTTTCCTTCCTTCTTTGAAAGTGACATTATGATAATATATAATAATGCATTGTTTTGATTGTTTTTTCCAGCTTTTCAGGAGTTTCTTGAGTGTAAGATCATGTCTTGGCCATTATTGTAGAACTAGTGCTGGGAACATAAGAGGAATGAATGATTGTTTACTGAAAAAATATCAGAAGAACAAACAACCATGTGAAATAGATAGATTGCATATTTTACCCAGGAAGAATTAAAATACAAAGAAATTAATTGATCAGAGCCTGATAGAAATAGAAGAGTTTTTTAATGGGTGGTTTCATAAGAGTTTACTAACAGGACTATTTAAAAGGAATAAACGTGTAGGAGAACAGCAAGGAATATAACACACTTTTAAAACTTAATGCTTACTAGAACCTAGAAAAAGAAACTAATAAGGAAAGAACTGTCTTGGCAGGAACAACCTCTGGCAGAGGAATTACAATCGCCAGCCCTTGGGGACCCTGCAGGGAGAGAATTTATCTCATTTGCTTTTCTCCCTGTTATCTCTTGTTGGTTCTCTCTGTTGGCCAAACCTAACAGAGCCAGAAGATAAGGAAGTTCACTAGTACAGTACCTAAGGGTAGGTCTCACAGAGCACAGAGGTGAGTGAAGGATGGAGGCTGGGAAAATGCTAACTACAGAAAGGAAGCATCCTTTCCACAGGATTCATTCAAAACTGACAAAAGCCCAGCTCAAAATCAGATCTTCTGTTTCCGAACCTAACTGCATTTGCATTGCTACATGGCATTACTTAGTGTCAAATGCCACATGGAAGCACTACAATGTGGCCTCAAAATCTTTTCTAATTACATGTTCTTGAAAGAAATATGTGCATCAATCCAGATGTCTTTACAAACTAAATGAGAACTACTTTTTCTGAAAGAAAAGAACCACACAAGCTAAGTTCACCTGTTAGTTATTTTATAAATTTTATTGGCACATTGGTGTACCCATTTGCTTATGTGCTGTCTATGTTGCTTTTTCACTACAACTGAAAATTTGAAGACCTATAAATCATGTAAACTCCAAGGCAATTTTTTACCTGATTCCAATAAAAAATGTAGGCAGCCCTCTGCTTTTTGGGAGAAGAGCTGAGAGTACTCTTAAACCCAAGCCTTTCTGACTTGGTGGACTCAGGGGTAAAGTCTAGAGAAGAAATAGGCAGCTTAAAGTACATGAGAACCATCAGAGTCCATAGACTAACTTGAATATCAGGTTCACAGTCTCTTATATATATAATAAGTAATTCAAACTATCTAAACATGAATATCATAATTTGAAACAGGTGACTTAATAATCATACCTTATATGGTTATTGTGAGCATTAAATGGCATAAGCGTGCCTCTCAGAAAGTCATAAATCTTAAGATTATGACTGTTGCTTTGGAAAATGAAGGATTAATAATATTTAAGAATCATGATGTACACAAGTAATGTTTTATAAGAGAAATGTTTATTTCTCTGGCAACAAAACTGGAGAAATACACTCAGTTACAATGTTATTGTATCTTGTTTTACCAAGGATTAGCAGATAAGTCAGTGAGAAATAAACCCCATTCTACTATGGCAACCTTATGAGCAAGTTAACCTTTGGGGAGCAAACACGTTATGACAGCCAAGAAATTCAGAATGAAGCAAAATGTTGCTGTGTATCTAGCCTTAAGTCATAACCTTGGGCTTTTCTAGTATACTTTGGTTTTGTTGAGATTTTTTTAATGCAACTTTTCATTTTTCCCCAAAGAAGCCAGTATTGTCTGTCAGTCCCTGAAGTCACTAATGTTTCAACCGTCACAAGCCAAATTCTAGTGTAGATGTAAAATAATCTTTTTGTTGTCCCAAGACAATATGTGAGGTGTGGATTTGATGTTACCACTTTTGCTGTTGTCTATACACAATGGAAATGATTCTTTGCCTTAAAGGTGTAGTTGTTAAAGTCTCCTGTGTTACATTGTCTTAATTCTGTTATGGTTTGATATAATGACACACATTTGGTTCGACTACTGAGACGTGCACCTTTCAAAAAATATTAGGATGTGGAAGTCAGTCTTAATAAAGTTCCAAGTCACAGAGTTTTCAAATCAATCAGATAAATCTTCCTGTTGTTTGAACTTTCTCAACATATTAGCAAACAGTTTATAAATTTGGTGTCAGTGATTGACAAGAGAAAGCAAAACAGATAAATAGACAGACACATATAGGATTCCCTTTTGGTCTTTCACTGATTTCTCTAGGGATCCCTTTGGTTTTAAGTCCTATGGCCTCTGAGGTACCAAGACAGGACACTCTTAATGTTAGCAAACTTAAAAGTTTTTGAAATGGAGATAAAATATTCACCATAGTCCCATTTCCTAGAAACTGGTAAATGTTCGATAAATGGCATCTAATTGTTTTTACAGGGAAGAAAAGCTGAAGACATTAAAAAGTAGGCTAAACTATGCAATGGTAAAGGGAAGAAAAGAAGAATGCTTATGAGGACAAATCTTATATTGCAGACTTTATAAAAGAGTTTTAAGAGCTGAAGAGGATGGAAGACAAAGGGATGGCCTTTGGTGGTTCTGCCTTGTCTCTGCCTTATATGCCTTTCTGTGAAGAACCTTCTCTGAATCAAATGCGTAAAGCTCCATCTTCTGAGGTCACTCGTCTGTCCAAACAGTAAACACCTCACCTGCAACCCAGGCCCAGAGCAAAGTCTTTGTAGAAAAGTGAAAGGGATTCACCGTTTACTACATTGTTGCATCTTTTCAAGTACTTTATTGTAGAGAGCATGTTATATATCTATACGGAGGCTAATTAATTCTGATCTTCACTGTACTTGATAAAAAAATTCCTTAATCAGGCATACATACTTAAAGATTGACTAGTTAACATCTCAAAGACTGTTCAGAAGCCTATGCCTCAGAGGAAGTATACATATGAAACAAGTCAGAGGAAAGATGTTAAAGTCACAGAAGTTCATTTTATTGACATAAAAGATGATAAGATTTTTCCTTTATAACCAATCCAAGGAATGGAAAAATTCCGAATCTAGAAGACTCTACAAGGCCCAGAGTATCTGTTGATACCTATTGAGAGTTCTCTTATCACACAGTGCTGATCACACAATTTTGTCCTTTTTTGTCCCAAGCACTACGGACTGCTGTTTCTCTCAACATCGCACTCCTTCAGGGAAAATATAATTAATGTGTTGCGATAGTATACAGCTTGCTGGGTTCCCACATCACTTGGCCAGAGTTTTCTCATCAGCAATAATCAGAAAAGTAAACTTATCTTCCCCCACCCACTGCACCTGCAGATAAACAACTGGTTGGTACCACAGGCTGTGGACATCACAAGTAAAGCATGAGCGGTTTCTATTGTGTGAAATGGCTACATATGTGTCACATCCTTGGCACTTTTGGCCACTCACACCATCCTGCTTTCTAATTTCTTTTGTCTCTGACTTGCCTGTCCAAAAGAGTACTGATTACAGTAAGTCCCCGACTTATGAGCATTCAAGCAGACAGAAATGCACCTCCCATTACAAGCATTCGTAGAAGTGAATAAATCACAGATGTAGCTCATGTATCTGCCGGACACTGTCATGGTTGTGTGGCTGTGCATTTACTGTGTAATGTGACAGTACAGTAATACAGTGACAGACTTACTGTATTTGTGTGTTTGTGCCTTATGTTACACACTTGCATCAAAGGTGTGTAAGACTCATTTTGTTAGACTAATGAATGAATCCAACTGACAAACATGCTCTCAGAATGGACCTGGTTTGTAAGTCAGGGACTTCCTGTACTTAGAGTCTCTAGGTCTATTGTGCAAACCCATGGAGCACAGAGACTTCTTTCTGTTCGGACAGCTGGCCATGCTCATGTAAGCGACGGATGCTCCTTCCTGTTTCACCCCCTGCCATCCACACCAATGGCCTGTGTGTTCTATATTTCTAACTGACAGCTTCACCCAGTGCACCCATTGCAAGTGACCCCAACTTTGTGTGTCTGACGTTGCTCTAAAGTCCAACTCATTTCATTCCATGGGGGCATATTATTTCTACAACTAATTTTGACTTTTGATTTATTTTGAGAAATAACCAACAGTGGGAAAAATAACTACATTATCAGTAAAAAAATCTCTTAGGATAGAAATCTGTTTTGGATTTCTAAAAAATATGAGGAATATAAACTTTACATTAGGATGATTTTCTCAAAAATTTCACTTATTTTTCCAAAAGAGTCCAAAATAAATTATTTCCATTTCTAGCAAAATACCTCACAAGACATTCCTTGTAGACAGTTTCACTGACCACAGCACGGACAATGCTGCACCTTCCACGTGGGTCATCAAACTCATCCTTGGTCTGAACAAAGAGCACTCCTTCAGACCAATGTAATAAAGCAATAACTCTTCTTAGTTCTTTGTGAGAGGCCATATAGCACCTCTGCCTGGACTGTGCTATAGCTGTTTCTACTCTCTTTCTGGATGAAAAAAGCTTTAAAGAAACCTTTGCTCACAGAATTTTGTTATGAAAACATAGTAGCTCTGTAAAATAGAGTTATCCATCAGGAAACCAATGCACAAGGGTCTTCTTTCAGAAAAGGCCTAAATTCCAGAAAAATGTGATCAGCAGCCCCTCATTAGAAACGTGTGTTGTTTAATAATGGAGCATTTGGTCAATATCAATAATAAATGCAAAGTGACTATAGCTCTCAGAACTCTTCATTTATTTTAAGAGTTGATTTTTAGATTAGGAAATATGAAAGAGTCCTGGGAAGTTCACTCTGTGATTGGAATAATTAATTGCAAATCACCCAACAGTTCATTGAAAAAGTGATTGGTATGTGAAATAATTTGGCTTAAGAACTGAAAAATATCACTTTCAAATCTCAGCTTTCCTCATCTTTAGCTATGTGATCTCTGTGTGTTTCAGCAACCTCATTTATAAAATGACAATAGTTGACCTATCTCAATGGTATTGACAAGGGAATTGAAAGGGGTTAGTAGATAAGTCCCTGGAATACTGCCTGATCTGTATTAATAATGTCGATGGAAAGTATAAATAGTATTATTTAAATTGATAAAATATTGACTTGTGGAAAAAACACTACATTATTTTCTAAATCTTTAGTCTCAGTATCAATTTTTTGTAATTTAAGATATTCCTTTTGGGGCCAGAGGGTTAGCTCAGTGGTTCTGGTGCCTGCCTCACAAGCGCAAGGTCCTGAGTTTGATCCCTGGTAACCACATATAATGCTGGGCATGGTAACTCATACCCACCAGCAATCAATACCACATACCACAGTGCCGGGTGTGGTGGCTCACGCCTGTAATCCCAGCACTTGGGAGGCAGAGGCAGGAGGATGGCTGAGTTTGAGGCTTGCCTGGGCTACATAGTGAGCTCAGGGCCAGCCTGAACTACAAAGCAAGACCCTGTCTCAAAAAAGGAAAAAAAAAAAAAAGATATTACTTTTGTGCATTTGTTTTTATTTCTGCTGTTAAGTTTAATTGCATTGCAATTTCCATTTCAGAGTACATTAAACTGTGTGAGAGAGTACCTCCAATTAGAGCAATGAGAAATAATAATAATAAAATATAGAACATATTTGAAAGTAGCAGAAAACTGCTGGGGCAACCAGAACTACAGGTGCTCAAATTTCAAAGGGTAAAGAACTTCACGCCTACTGGCTGATCCTCTGGTACTTTCTTTGCCCTGGGTGGGGGGGGCATTTGCTAATTCCGGTCTACAGATTTAGGCATAGTATCCATGAAGGTCAACCAAAACCTAAAGAGATCAGAAGTGGGCACAGGGAAGGGAGAGTGTGGAGGGAGGGGCAGGGAGAATTAAAATAATTGATGTGAAATATGTTACATATCAGTTCCCCAAGATGAATGTAATCATTATGTATCATATATATATATATATATATATATATATATGTAAAAATATGAAGGAAAGACAATCTGGCAGAGTATTGGAAGAGACTCAGGAGACTTAAAAAACACTGCCAGCTTCCCCCTCAGAACTTGTACTGAATATAGGTTGTGTTAGACAGGTGGCTAAGAGCCAAAGGGGGAATCTTCAATAGAGTCAAGTGGGGATTTTCAATAGTCTACGAAACAAAGACTACATTTCTGAACTCACTAGTAAGGAAAGTAAAGAATGTGTCAGGTTGCCTTTTGAAACAGTGAGGATAAGGAGAACCAGCAGTACGTTAAAGCTCAGTCTGGTGCCAAGTCAGTCTAAACTGGGAACTGGCCCTGATTAGACTAAAGCTCCCATTCTGCCCAGAATAAAAAGGGTAGAAAATAACGTTATCTGAACTGACTGTTTTAATAGGCAATCCAAAATTTTAAAAACTAAGAAGACTACTCTTATAGTTTAGAACTAGAATGCCCCCGCCATGCGCTCATGTGTTCACAGGCGACGAGATTGCTGGCCTTAGGAGATGGGTCCAGGTTGGAAGTGGGTCACTGAGGGGTGAGTGGGAGGTTCCCCCTCTCTCCCTCACGCTGAGATTGCTTAACTACTCACCTAAAGGATGTCTGAGCTAAATCAAGTTTGACTATTACACACAGGTTTCTCTGAATCTTTGTGTCTATGAGGGCTTAGCAGCAGGATCCTATTATTCTCTAAGGGTCAGAGTGCGGTCCAACCTGCTAAAACAGCATGGCTTTCACAGCCCACATGCAGTACAACACATTATAAAGTGTTTTAATTGTCCCTTACAACAAGGACTTTTTAATTCAAACGTGTTTCTCTATTGTTACATTCTTTGAGAAATTGCTCTTAAATGGATCAGAAATCACAAAATACAAGACAGTAAATGTATAAAATTTTGGATTGCCTACTAAAATATTAGGAGAAAATATTTTCTCTGCAAAAAAATGTTTAACAGATTTGTGTTAGTCAGTTTAAATCTTAGACCTTTCAAGTCAGAATGAAACAGGAGGGCCCAAGACTATGATCTCTGACCTAGAAAAAACTCACCTGTCGTGGACAGGCACAGTCAGCAGAGCTTGGATGCGTTCCACCAAATTCACTGATGTGCTGAGTGGTACATGGCTGGCTCAGCAACTATTCTCTACAGTATTCATCCATCTCTTGGGTTACTGTTGTGTACACTCTCATATAGGAGATGGGATGAAAAAGCAAGAAGTATTATTTTTAAATTTTTCTTCTTTGAGTTTATTGGTATTTTATAGGTATTCAATATAATCACATTCATCGAGAGTTTGTACCTGTGCATTTTGTATCTTGTAGGGGGATTTTTGTTTGTTTTTAAACTTCAGTTTTTATTCTACCACCATTTTCCTACAGCAGGAGCATTTGTTTGGCTGTGGGAAGCAGAGGTTCATGAGGGATGGAAGTTGGCTGCACAGTGGGTCGGACTCTGGGAGTCAGGTCTCAGCGAGGGCTTCGTTTTTCAGGAAACGCCCAAGTGCCTGTGCAGTGTTTTTAATAAGTGATACTGTCACAGCTAAATACCATGGCAAAAGCAGGAAGTCAGACCCATTTCCTCACAGTGTATTAGAAAACTAGGTCAAAAAAATTCAAACAGAAAAGCAGAAGTATAAAACTCCTGGGGAAAATGTAGAACTAAATCTTTATGACCTAAGATTAGGCATGGCCTTCTCAGATATGATATTAGCAGCACAATAAATACAATAAAAACAGGTAAATTAGACCATCAAAATTTTAAAAATCTTATGTTTCAAAGGATGCTATCAAGAAAAGAAACAGATGATGCACAAAATATGAGAAAATACTAACAAATTATATTTTAAGGAGGAAAGTCTATCCAAAATATATAAACAATATTTTAAAACCAGACATCATGGTCAACACCCTTAATCCCAGCATTTGTGAAGCTGAGGCAAGAATTGAAATTGAAAATTCGAGGCTAGGCTGGGCAAAGAAAGGAATGTTAGGCCAGCGTGGGCTACATGGTAAGATCTTGTCTTGAGAGAGAGAGAGAGAGAGAGAGAGAGAGAGAGAGAGAGAGAGATAAATCTAGCTTTTTGCAGTTTGATAATTCAATAATCTGTCCTATAAATTATCTAATTTTAAAATATCAAGTGTGTGGAGACATGTTTCTTAAGGGAAGACATACAAGTAGTGAAAACTACATAAGAAGTTCAATGTCCTTACTAATCAGTTAAAGGCAAATCAAAACTTGCAGCAATTTATCATTAGATATCCAGTAGAATGACTACAATTGCAGAGATGAAAACAGTTGCTGTCTCAGCACAGAGAAACTGGAATCCACGTATGCCTGCTGCCTACCTGACCCCTCTGCTACTCACCTCAACCTCATGAACTTCTCTGAATGTATATTATCAACAGTGGCTTTCTTAAAATTCCTGTTAGATAGACCATGCCACAGTCCTTCTGCCTGGCACCTCATGATTCCCTGTCCTGGTAAGGTCTCCCATAATCTCCATCCTCCCCAGTACTTTCATTTTCTGTTCTCCTCCATCCCTCAGTGTGTTCAAGTCACTTTGGCTTCTTTGAAGTTCTCCCAGAACTCCAAGCACTTTCCTACTTCAAGTTTTTTGGTTTTTGATCTTCATGTTTAAAATTTTCTCCTCTCAGTTATTTCATAGTTTGGTTGTCATTTTAATCCTCTCTGCTCAATTGTCACTTACTATAGAGGAGTTCTTTATCCAACCTATATAGAACAGTATCTTTACCAACATTTCTTCTTAAGAATCGTTTTTTGTTTTCCATGAAACATATTCATACCTCACATATACATTTACAGAATCCTACATTCATCCTGATAGACCAGTGCTGCCCATCTGAGAGCAGGGATTTAGTTTTATTCACCACTATCTTCAACAAACATGTTATGAATAATAAAATGACATTTAAAGATAGGCTTCTATTATGGCAAAATAAAGAAGTAAAAAATGAGGAAGACAGAAGGAAAGGAAGAAAGAAGCCACTGTGCTTAAGAAAATAAATTTCCATGGGCTGGAGATTTAGCTCAGTGGTTCCGACACCTGCCTTGCAAGTGCAAGGTCCTGAGTTCGATCCCAGTAACCACATAGAATGCTGGGCGTGATGACTCACGCTCACCAGCAATCAATACCACATACCACAGTGCCAGGCATGGTGGCTCACGCCTGTAATCCCTGCACTCGGGAGGCAGAGACAGGAGGATTGCTGAGTTCATGGTGGCTTGCCTGGGCTACATAGTGAGTGCAGGGCCAGCCTGAACTACAAAGCGAGACCCTGTCTCAAAAAAAAATAAAAATAAAAATAAATTTCCATAATAAACATCTTATTACTTGGAGGTACAGAATATGTAAAATGTGATATAATGTTATTACAATTTTATTCATATATACATATATATATGTATATATATATACATTTCAGTAGCGTGCCTGTGGTGAAGAATATTTTGATATGAGATAGAATTCTATTTTTCTCCTACATTTTTGTATTTTTAAAACAACAAATTTCTACCTGTGAAAATTTTTAAATAGGAAAGATTTCTTAGGAGAAATAAGAGACAGGAAATAAAAAATTCTTTGTATACTGATCTTCAAAAGTTCAATTTGGGGCTGGGGATTTAGCTCAGCGGCACCACACCAACCTTGTAATCACAAGGGCTTTAGTTCGGTCCCCAATACCACCCCCCCACAAAAAAATCAGTTTGTACAAGGAAAGTTCAAGGACGGTAGTAAAAAAGCAAACATGATTTTCCCCACAGAGATGAAACTGTATTTTCTTTTTTCATTTCCTATGACTTTCCAAGCTATTTCTCAACACCTAGGAAGAAACTAGCTGTCTTATAAGAGTGCTTCAGGTGCATTCCAGACAGCAAGGCCTGGCCAGAGAGAGCAGATGACTGTGTTGTCGCCCTCATCCCACTGTTAGCTACAGAGAGAAAGCACTGAGTCCGCCTTGGAAAAGCATAACAGTCTTTACTGTGAATGACATACATGCCTTCTTTGTAGAACCACACAGAGGAGAATCAGCAGGGAGAGACAGGAGCCTTCCCGTGCCACTTTGATCCCTTCGCAGTACTGTGCCCCAAGCAGTGGCCTCCTCCTTGTGTGTGACTCACAGGGTAGGAGAGGCCCACGTGAATAGATATTCCAAGAGGAAATCCATCCACTACCTCAAGGAACCCTCAAGGGTTTTGTCAGCCCTTAATTCCATCTGTTAGGCTTGTACTTTCATACTCAACCTGAATCACTTCCAAATTTAAAGAAATCCCTAACAAATGGAAGGTCTGAAAAACTAGAAATTGGCAGAACAGGGCTTCTGAAGGAGGACCTATTCAGATTGTGTTTCCAGATACGTGAGTTCTTAAGGTGTTAAAAGTCTCAGAGCCTCAGGCCAGAGGATTAGCTCAGTGGTTCCGGCGCCTGCCTTGCAAGTGCAAGGACCTGAGTTCAGTCCCC
>PVIC010053199.1:0-11916 GCA_004025085.1 Thryonomys swinderianus | reverse complement strand
CCTGAGCTCACTATGTAGCCCAGGCAAGCTTCGAACTCAGCAATCCTCCTGCCTCTGCCTCCCAAGTGCTGGGATGACAGGCGTGAGCCACCATGCCTGGTACTATATTATCATTTTGAGTAATGAACTGGAACAAAGTCAACACGGTCCTCGTCCAAAGGGTAAGAAGTTGTGCTAGGGCAGGAACACCACAGATTGTAAAGGCTGCAGGCAAACACGGTACTTGGCAAAAGAGTCACAGCTCCTGCTCCTTCTTGTTGGCTTCCCTGTTGCCAGGGGATTATCTCAATAAGACGCTCTTAAGAGGCAAAGTAAGCAACACTGGGTTTTGGCTTTAATTCCATTTTGTTCTGTATAACCTAGATTAATCAAGTTTAGCATTTTTCCACCCTCTTAACTCCCCAATTCCCTCTTTATACCTGGATGCTATCAACTATATCAGTCACTGCCCTTTACCCTTGGGGGTAAAGTGTCACTGCTAGACTGTCCTGTTAACTGCTGCGAAAAGCTGGAGACCTATCAGCCAGTGATAGAAGCTCTGCTCTCTATTTAGTGTGACACTGACTCACACGTTTTTGCACTTGTCTCTAGGTTGAAAGAGGAAGTGTAAAAATTTCAAGAAATGCGTAACCATATCCTAATGGCTTAGAGTACTCTCGGTTGGTATGAGATCTCTATTGCCAGGATAAGTTCTTGCCATCTGCAATTTAGGCTCTAAAGCATACTCTTGTGATATCCTTGACCCAAACTTTAGCTCAGTTTTTGTTTGTTTGTTTCATTTCATGTTCTAGCATCCAGATAAAGAACCAGGCTCCAGATGCAAGTGAAATACCTTAAACTTGCTGTCATTCTTTACTTCTTCGTTCATAAATTTTACTTCAAAGACTAAAATTCCCATTCTTCTTTTGAAATAGTCTTCTGCCTGCAGCCCTGATGGCCACTGGCACGGACTTTTATTTTCCAGCGGACAAGAGTCTCCTTCATCTTCAGGGTCACAGTTGGAAGGAGGTTCACGTGGTCATCCACACACCTGGCCACACCACTACCCAGCTGTTTCCGTCTTCTCTGAAGCTCCTTATGCTCTGTGTCCATCGAAACTTTGGCTTCGTCACTGTACCAGCTGGGTGATCCTGGAAGGTTCCCGACTCCTTGATCACTGGGGCCTGGACCTCGGTTGGAGGTGTAGGACAGCACTTGGTGCACGGTGCACCTGCTGCATAGAGAACAAGTGTCCTCACAGGAGCACGAGGGCCTGCATCTTCTGGATGTTCTCACTCTCCACCCTCTGCCCCATGGAGCCCCCTGCCTCCTGCACCTGGAGCTGGGGCAGCTCTGCTATGCTGGGTTTGCTGTGCTGCATGTCACCCACCCACTCTTGTATTAATTTCTTCTTTCTTTCTTCCTTTACTTCTTTCCTTCTTCCTTCCTTCTTTTCTTTTTGAGACAGGGTCTCTTGTGAAGTTCTGGTTGGCCTTGAACTTACTACGTAGCTCAGGCTGGCCCTGAACTCATGGCTATCATCCTGCCTCAGTTTTCCACCACACCAAGCTCCAGATAATGACCTAAGGAGGCCTTATCTCAAAACAAAAAAGCCAAAAAATAAAACACCTGGAGATGCAGCTCAGTGAGTGTAATCCCAGCATCACCAAACCAAAAGCAGCAACAACAACAACAAAAAAGCCCACCAAAACCTTTAAAATTGGAGCTAGGGCTGTAGCTCAGTGGCAGAGCGCTTGTATGCCTAGTATGCGAGGTCCCAGGTTCCATCTTCATCACTGAAGAAACAAACCCTCAAAATGAGACCCTATGTAAATGTTTCTAAACTTCCTGTGTGAAGATTTTCTTAGGAATCTGCCTAAATCTTACAGAAATTTCCTGCAAGTATGCCCAGCACTCTCTCCTCACTGTAACCTAGGAAACCCCCATCTCTAGATTTATACTGCAGAATATGTAGCCCTCTCTACGAATGACACAGGCATCAAGTAGGGAAAGGAGCTCTGGTGCTATGAGGGGTACAAGGGACAAACCATGCAAGGCTGCTAACCATCTGCAAAAGCCCTGTGCAAATGGGGTGGAAAAGACCCAGGGATGTAGCTCAGTGGTACCATGATTGCCTTGGAAGCCCAAGGCCCAGAGTTCAATCTCTAGTACCACAAAAAAATGGGGGATGGGAAAATACAGCCTTTGAAGAAGTGCTGTGGGGTGTGGGGAGTATATGACTCTGACCAAGAGAGAAAAGGGAGAAATAGGTCACTAAAGGGAATTTCTCCCTGCAAAATAAGGAAGAGTGGGTTAAATTACAAAAGGCAGTCAGTATGCAGGGGCAGGAAATTATGACACAGGAACAAGTATTTTCAAGTGTATTTGTGAAGGGCCCTGGTTAAGCAGGTAGGATATAGACAACTTTTCCCTCTGTACTGGGGATTAAACCAGGGCCTGTACACAGAGGTATATACCCAGCCTTTTTTTATTCTGAGACAAGGTCTTGTTCCATCACTAAGTTGTTCAGACTGAACTCTAACTTGTGATTCTCTTGTTTTAGCCTCTCAGAGTGCTGAGAGTATAGGCATGTGCCACCACCTCCAGCCTACAGGAGTTTTTTTTTTTTTTTTTTTTTTGAGACAGGGTCTCGCTTTGTAGTTCAGGCTGGCCCTGAGCTCACTATGTAGCCCAGGCAAGCCGCAGTGAACTCAGCAATCCTCTTGTCTCTGCCTCTCGAGTGCTGGGATGACAGGCGTGAGCCACCACGCCCCGCATTGTGGTATGCGGCGGCGTTGATTGCTGGTGGGCGTGAGTTTCCACGCCCAGCATTATATGTGGTTTCCGGGGATCGAACTCAGGACCTTGCGCTTGCGAGACAGGCGCCGGAACCACTGAGCTAACCCTCCGGCCCAGGAATTTTTTAAAAAATAATCTTAATTGGCTTTATTTTCAATTACAGAACTGATCATCAGACATGACCAGCCTAGGCTACACAGAGAGTTCAAAGCCAGTCTGAACAAAACATAGCAAGACCTTGTCTCAAAAAAACAAACACAACAGGGCCGGAGGGTTAGCTCAGTGGTTCCGGCGCCTTCCTCGCAAGCGTAAGGGCCTGAGTTTGATCCCCGGTTACCACATATAATGCTGGGCGTGGTGGCTCACACCTGTAATCCCAGCACTCGGGAGGCAGAGACAGGAGGATTGCTGAGTTCCTGGCGGCTTGCCTGGGCACCACAGTGAGCTCAGGGCCAGCCTGAACTACAAAGCAAGACCCTGTCTCCAAAAAAGCAAAAAAAAAAAAAAAAAAAAACACACAACCACAAATAAAGGAACTGGTTAGCAGTTCAGTTCACAAAATAGAATAAGCCTTCCATAAACTGGGTGACCACCCCCCCCCACCCTAGTATTAAGGACTGAATCCAGGGCCTTTGTATTTTTTGAGACAGGGTCTCGCTTTGTAGTTCAGATTGGCCCTGAGCTCACTATGTAGCCCAGGCAAGCCTCGAACTCAGCAATCCTCCTGCCTTGGCCTCCCAAATGCTGGGATTATAGGTGTGAGCCACCACGCTGCGCATTCCAGGGCCTTTGAATTAAACTACACCCTCAGCCCCTCCTATTGTGTTGATACCAAAAATCCAACTCAGGGCCTCACATTTTCTAAGCAAGTGCTATACCACTGAGCTATATCTCCATCCTTAGACCCTTTTATTTATTTTTCATTAAGACAGGATCTTGTTAAATTCCCCAGGCTCGCTTTGAACTTGCAGTCCTGCCTCAGCCTGCTAGAGTGCTGGGAACTAGGCATGTGTCATCATTTCTGGATAGATGGCTTCTTAGCAGGATTACCAAAGTAGGCTCAAGGATACCCACAGGGAAGAGGATTGCTCTTGTTCCCAGCATGGAGGGAAGGAATGTCTGACCATGGCTTTGTGTAACTTCAGAAGTGAGGGGCAGGAGTGGTTCCAGTGCCTGCCTAGCAAATACAAGGTCCCTGTTGATCTGGTTTGATCCCCAGTAACCACACACAACAACACTGGGTATGGTGACTCACGTCCACCAGCAATCAGTACCACATAGCCCAGGGCCAGGTGTGGTAGCTCACGCCTGTCATCCCAGTATTCTGGAGGCAGAGGTGGGAGGATTGCTGAGTTCAAGGCTTGCCTGGGCTACATAGTGAGCTCAGGGCCAGCCTGAACTACAAAGTGAGACCCTGTCTCAAAAAAAAAAAAAAAAGAAGTGGGAGAAGTGGGGGCTGCTCCAGTGTAGAAGGCAAGGTCATCTGCTGAGGACCAGGAGGTGAGGAAGTCGGAGTTTTATGTGGCAGCCTTAGTAGCTGTTGTGTAGCCTGGGAGGGGCTGACAGGGAATTGTGGGAGGCATTCTATGCAGTGTAAAGTGCCCACTTGGGCAGTAGGGGTATGGATATTTGGGGCAGCGCAGCGGCCCAGTGAACCAAGAGACCCCAACATCAAGGTCTTCTGAGTCCACGGAGCCCTGTGATCTTTCCACACTCATCAGTCACGGGGTCCCACGAGGGCCAGGCTGGGTTTCTCTAGGCAGGAACGGAGGAAGGCAAGGATGGAAGTCTGGGGAGAAGAGAGAGAAAGTGGGAGCAAACCAAGGGGTCCCAAGTCCACAGGGCTGGACAGGGCCAAAGAACAACGCAGCGAAAGCCAACAAGAAAGAGGGCGGGGAGAAGCCACAAGCAAAGTGCTGGCAGCCAAGGTAGGGCCAGGTCGGTCCAAAGTACAGTGGGTATGAAGGTGAAAGGAAGCACCAGCGAACGGTGGCGTAACTGGATGACAGCAGGGACAAGGAGAGGGGTGTGGGACTTGACATACCTGACAGGCTCCCGCCCCACCCCAGTTTGGCAAGGTATGTATCAGAGTGCTGGGACAAGCCAATGTGGGAGGCCTGATGGGCCCTGGGGAAAGCCAGGTCTATTTCAGAACAGCAGGGAAAGATTACAGCAAATGTTTCTACAAAAGGAAGCCACAGGTGCTTTAGCTGCTTTCTGGATATGCCAATCACTCTGCTCTAATCATTATGCCCATATTTGTGTGGGAATCTCACATTGCACCCCATGAAAATATATAAATTTGGTGGAGACTGGGGAGTAAACCTAGGGCCTTCATTCTAAGCTGCACTCTCAGTCCTTTTTTATTTATTAGTTTGTGACAGGGTTTCACTAAATTAATTTGCCCAGCCTGGGCTCAAATTTTCACTCCTCCTAGTTGGGCGTGGTGGCTCATGCCTGTCATCCCAGCACTCAGGAGGCAGAGGCAGGAGGACTGCTGAGTTTGAGGCTTGTCTGGGCTACAGAGTGAGCTGAGGACCAGCCTGAACTACAAAGCGAGACCTTGTCTCAAAAACAAAAACAAAAAACCTTTCATTTCTCCTGCCTCAGGCTCCCAGAGTGCTGGGATCACAGGGATGCACCACCACGCCCAGCAAAATTAAAAAAAAAAAAACTCGAAAAAGGAAGAGGAAAAAAAAGGATGAGGAGGAGGAAGGAGAGGAACGACCCTTCAGGCCAGGGAAACATGTGCCCTGACTCCTCACTCCTGGACAGGAAGGCCCTGGAACCCCGGGCAATGACAACAGAGATCAGGTGCCAGGTGTTTAGCACACAGCTGGCACAGCAACACTTTTTCAGTCTCTTAGCTAACTTTAGAAAGGTGACTTTGCCCCCGAAGCCAGGTTCTCTAATCCTTCCTGCTGCCTGTGAATGAGATGGGCTTGCATTACTACTTAATCATGGAGAAAAAGTCTGAAGCTGAAAAGAAATGAAAAACACATTATGAGGGAACAGATGAGAGGTAGTGAGAAGTGCTTCAATAGGCTCAGGTTTAAGGTGTTTTTTAAGACTATTTCAGGTAGGACAGATTATCCCTTTCTAATGGGGCACAGAGATATCTGTACTGTGTAGCCAGTCAGGCCTGCTCCCTGCAGGACAATATTCTCTTTGACCTTTTACCTAACAATCCCAGCACCCAGTCATGACTGTTGCCTGGATTTGTCTGTTTTCAGTACTGGGTACTGAACCCAGGGCCTTTGTACTGATCTACATCCCCTCTAAGGGCCTCACTAAGTTGCTAAATTGCCCAGGCAAGGCTCAAACTTGCCATTCTCCTGGCACACTCTCCCATGGTGATTGGATGATAGTGCTACACCAAAGGACTTTTTTTTTTTTAATAATCTCACATGTGGAGGACGAAGTAGGAGGACCGCAAGTTTGAGGCCAGCCTGAGCAATTTAGTGAGGTCCGGTCTCAAGGTAAAAAATAATCAAGGCATGGTGCAAACCTGTAATCCCAGCCCTCGGAAGGCGAAAACAGGAGGATGGGCACAAATCTGGGGCCAGTACCACAAAAAAACAAATAAAAGAGAGAGAGAGAGGGATTATTTCTGGGCTGCTGTAACCCTTCTTGTGCAGCTGCTTCCCTTCCTCTGACTTCCTGACTTCTTGTTCCAGACCCATCTTCTCTAGGCCAGATCAAGGGCCAGTGGGTAGAGAAAAAGTCCGACTCCTCATACCAGGTGGAGGCAGGTGGCAGCCTTTGGAAATGAGTTGCTTCTCTTTCCTTTCTCTCATGTCCCCATGGTGACCCTCTTCACTGTCTGTCTCTCTGATATGGCACCACAGAGCAGGGCCTTTGGGGTCACATTGAATTGGCTTCCTCAGGAAGGGATGGCAACCCCAAACCTGCGAGCCCCTCCAAGGTCAGAAGCCAGGCTCACTCCTGAGTTTCCCAAAGACTGGCAACAACAGAGACCCTAGGGAAGCAGAGAGCATGGACTGCACTCACCGTCCTGGTGCTCGAGGTCGCCAAGGACCATGTACAGGGAGCCCACCTGGGCCTGGAATGGCTCCACCAACTCGGTACTCACAAGAACCTGGTGCTGATCAGAGCCGTGCTGAGCCATGAGGGTTGCCTGGGACCGTGTCATGTCGTAGAAAAACAACCTGGGACAGAGGAAGTGTGATCATTTAGAGCTACCACAAAGCTCCAAATTGTTTGGAGACCAACAAATCCATGGAAATCCATTATAAGCCTCAATCTGATCTGAGAAATAAAAGTAGAGACAACAGGGCTGGAGATTTAGCTCAGTGGTTCCAGTGACTGCCTAGCAAGGGCAAGATCCCTGGTTTGGAACCTGTAACCACATACTACAGTGCCGGGCGTGGTGGCTAACACCTGTAATCCCAGCACTCAGGAGGCAGAGGCAGGAGGATTGCTGAGTTCCAGGCTTGCCCAGGCTACATAGTGACCTCAGGGCCAGCCTGAACCACAAAATGAGACCCTGTCTCAAAAATATATATATGTATATATATTTAAACATTTCTTATTTTAACTTACATATCTGTGATATAGTGTAAGCTTTTCTTTTTCTTTTCTTTCTTTTTTCTTGTTATGAGGTAGGGATTAGAGTGTTTTTCTGCCTAAAATGATATCCAGTAATCCCAATACCACCATTGAATAACTTTTTTTTTTTTTTTTTGGTGTCAGGAATCAAACTCAGGACCTCGCATTTACTAGGTAGGCATGGTGCTACTGAGTAACATCCCTGGCCCCAAATAACTATTCCTTCCCCACTGAGGCCTGATTAAGTTACGGTATGGTCATGAGTCACTTAATGACAGAAATATGTTCTGAGATATGAGTCCCTAGCCAACCTCATCTACGAAACATCTCTGTGGCACGCCTGTGGGTCCTGGGCCACAAGCCATACTTCATGTTATTATCCTGAATACTGGAGGCAAATGTAACTGGAGTATAGTACAAACTACCTGTGTACCTGAACATAATCCACATAGAAAAGGTACAGTAAATACTAAATGACAGGATATTTTCAGCTCTATGACAATCTTACAGAATCACTGTCCCAGGTGCAGTCCATACATCACTGACCAAAATGGCATGTGGTGCAGGACTGTACAATGAAATAAAGCGGGGCTCTTGAAAATGACGATATAGACCTACACATTTGGCAAGGAAGAAGGTTTACCATACACAAAATAGTTCGTGGGCTGGGGATTTAGTAGCACCATACCTGCCTTGCAAGTGCAAAGTCATGAGTTCGATTCCCTGTACCACAAAAAAAAGAAAAGAAAATAGTTCACTTTTGCCAGGCATGATGGTGCCCACCTGTAAGGAGGCTGAGGCAGGTGGATTGCAGCTTCAAGGCCAGCCTGGGTTACATAGCAAAACCCTGTCTCCAGAATAAATAAACAACCAAAAAAAAAAAAAGAGGCCAGAGATTTAGTTCTGTGGTTCCAGCACCTGCTTCACAAGCGCAAAGTCCTGAGTTCAATCCCCAGTAACCACATACAATGCTGGGTGTGGAGACCCACGCCCACCAGCAATCAATACTACATACCACAGGGTGTGGTGGCTCATGCCTATAATCCCAGCACTCGGGAGGCAGAGGCAGGAGGATTGCTGAGTTCTAGGCTTGCCTAGGCCACATAGTGAGCTCAGGGCCAGCATGAACTACAAAGTGAGACCCTGTCTCAAAAAAAAAAAAGAAATGATCAATATAGGGCTGGAGTATAGTTTGGTGATGGAGCACTTGCCTGACATATGGATTTGACCCATGGCCCACAAAAAAGAAGGGGCCATGCAGTAGTACAAGAGGATTTCATGTAGGTTAGAACATGACCTTCTGTGTTTCTCCAAGATGGTCTTGGTGAGTCACATTTCCCAGGATTCATTTGGGCAGCACTCTGCTATGCAGAATGGGGTTGGTTTCCAAGGCCAGGAGGAGCCTATAGAAAGGCCGGAGATGTCTTCTGAAGCTAGGCCATGATACTCACTGCCTTCCTCCAAGCTGTCTCAGGGACAAACTGTAGGGATGCAACCACTTATGCACCCCTGTGGAGAAACCAAATTGTCAGGGTCACAAACTCAAGCTCAGATGGGGCATTTAGCATCTTAGACCCTGTCTCACAATTTAAAAATGGAGCCAGGTGTGGTGGTACACATCTGTAACTCCAGCACTCAGGAGGCTGAGGCAGGAAGATCGTAGTGAGTTCCAGGACAGCCTGGGCTACATAGTGAGTTCAGGGCCAACCTGAACTACAAAGTAAGACCCTATCTCAAAAAAACCCAAAAGGGGCCAGAGATTTAGCTCAGTGGTTCTGGTGCCTGCCTCACAAGCACAAGCTCCTGAGTTCAATCCCAGAACCACATACGATGCACGCCCTCCAGCAATCAATACCACATACCACAGTGCCGGGCATGATGGCTCACACCTGTAATCCCAGCACTCAGGAGGCAGAGACAGGAGGACTGCTGAATTCGAGGCTTGCCTGGGCTACATGGTGAGCTCAGGGCCAACCTGAACTACAAAGCGAGACCCTGTCTCAAAAAAAAAAAAACCAGGCCAGAGAGTTAGCTCAGTGGTTCCGGCGCCTGCCTCACAAGTGCAAGGTCCTGAGTTCGATCCCTGATAACCACAAATAATGCTGGGCATGGAGACACGCCTACCAACAATCAACACGGCATACCACAATGCTGGACGTGGTGGCTCATGCCTGTAATCCCAGTACTCGGGAGGCAGAGACAGGAGGATTGCTGAGTTCCCAGAGGCTTGCCTGGGCACCATAGTGAGCTCAGGACTAGCCTGAACCTCAAAGTGAGACCCTGTCTCAAAAGCAAAAAAAACCCCATAAAACAAAACAAAATAAAAAATGGGCTGGGGATGTAACTCTCTGCAAAGGCTCTGGGTTGAATCTCCAGCACCACATATAAAGAACACCCATTCTTACCTGCCAAATGTGCGCAGGGCGCCTCCGTCAGGAACCTGGCCAGCAGTAACCTCCCAGGGCAGGTAATAGATCCCAGGGTTTGGCAGCATTATTGGACTCTATAACCACAGAGCTGGGATGGGTTTTGAAGATTCCTGATAAATCAAGCAGACCACAAGATAGATCAGTAGATGCATAAACATGTAACTAGTCGGGGCCGGAGGGTTAGCTCAGTGGTTCCAGCGCCTGCCTTGCAAGCGCAAGGTCCTGAGTTCGATCCCCGATAACCACATATAATGCTAGGCGTGGACACTCACGCCCACCAACAATCAACACCGCATACCACAATGCCAGACGTGGTGGCTCATGCCTGTAATCCCAGCACTCAGGAGGCAGAGGCAGGAGGATCGCTGAGTTCGCAGCGGCTTGCCTGGGCTACATAGTGAGCGCAGGGCCAGCCTGAACTACAAAGCGAGACCCTGTCTCAAAAAAAAAAAAAAAAAAAAAAACCATGTAACTAGTCGGCCGGATATGGCAGCCCACACCCATAGTCCTAGCACCCAGGAGTCAGTGGCAGAAGGGTCGCAGTGAATTAGAGGCCAACCTGGCTCCACAGTGAATTCAAGGCTAGCCTCACCCACCATGGACCTTCAAATTATGACTGACCTGATGTACAAACAACTTAGGTTATGACTGGAATTTTAGTTTTAACTTATGAACAAAGTCTTGAGTTATAACCCAAATGCCAGCCACTTGTGCTTCCAGATGGTCTCAGATACAGATTTAAACCTTAAAGAGTTCTAGAAGGAAAATGACAGCATCTTTTCCTGTGTGGAGTTATGAATCCTGGGATGGTATCTCTCTAAGGACACTGAGATCTTCCTGTGCACAGGAAAAAGACTGAGTTATAATTAGCCCTCATGAACAAAGGGTCCACTGTACATAATGAAACTGTCTAACCCACCCCCAAAAGAAAGAAAAACAGAGAAAAGGAAGGAGAGAGAAAGGATCCAAACCAAGGGCAACTCTACCTGTATTACAACTTCAGCTCTTTTTTTTTCTTTTATTATGAGACAGGGTCTCAGTAAATTATCCAGTTAGGCCTTCAATTTGCTAACCTTCTGCCTCAGTTTCCAAAGTGACTGGTATCACAAACAAGAGCCACTTAAACTATTTTTCAGTTCTCAGTACTCAAACAATGAATGAACAAATAAATAAACAGAAGAGTGGCCACAAACCACGAGAAGCCAAGGGTGAGGCTGGGCCAGGACCTCTCTCAAAGCCTCAGAAGGGTCCAACTCTATGGCTATCTTGATCTCAGACCTCTGGCCTCGAGAACTGATATAACCTCTGTTGGTTAAAAGATGTGGTTGTGGCTTTTTGTTTGAGATAGGATCTCCCTTTGTAGTTCAGGCTGGCCCTGAGCTCACTATGTAGCCCAGGCAAAACTCACAGCAATCCTCCTGCCTCTGCCTCCCAAGGGTTGGTTGGGATTACAGGTGCGAGTCCTCATGCCCAGCATTGTGGTATGGGACCTTGCGCTTGGTAAGCAGGTGCCAGAACCACTGAGCTAAATCCCCAGCCCCCAAATGCCCCTTGTTTTAAGGAACTGCACCCTGAAGCTTTTACAGGTAAAGGCTGGCCATCTGCACTGCTTTCTCAAATGGTTCAGAAAACAGAAATCAAATAAACAACACTGATAGGAAGCAGCTAAGCAACTATGGCGAAATGTGAACTAGTGAATCCAGGTGAAAGGTGTATTGGTTCTTCCATCGGACATCACTGTGCTTGCAGACATTTCCAAATCTGTCACCATGGGAAGCCAGCTCAACTAAACCTTGTCTGTTTAAGGCTAAGCACACCCACTATCACCATGACAGCCATAGTGGCACAGGACAGAATGAAAGGACAGTAATCCCTTTTAAAGATATCCATTGGCTTTATTTGTGAATCTAGACTCAGGCAACACTGAATTTTCTAACCCCAAACAAATGAGGCAAGGGCTGAGTAGAAGGGAGTGGTTTCATATATACAAACGCATCCAAAGAGGCAGAAACAAAGACCAAAAAGTGATCTGTCATTTCCAGGTTACCTTCCATGTAAGGCAGAGATGAGGAAACACATAACAGAAAAATAATATCTTTTAATTTTATTTTATTATTTTATTTCTATTATTATTATTATT
>PVIC010053198.1:0-11933 GCA_004025085.1 Thryonomys swinderianus | reverse complement strand
GGTCTGTTCTTTCCTGGTCCATGCCCATTCTAGAATGTTCTATAGGCTGCCGGTGTCACACAGGAGTACAGTTGGTGCTGAGCGTGTGTGAGCTTCTGGGTTCAATCCACAGCACACCACCACCACCACCAACAGCAACACCAGCACCACCAACAGCACCACCACCAACACCACCAACAGCACCACCAGCACCACCAACAGCACCAC
Source organism: Thryonomys swinderianus (assembly GCA_004025085.1). Taxonomy (NCBI): domain Eukaryota; kingdom Metazoa; phylum Chordata; class Mammalia; order Rodentia; family Thryonomyidae; genus Thryonomys; species Thryonomys swinderianus. The sequence goes on along the minus strand of PVIC010053198.1, from coordinate 11,726 downwards.
CACCAACACCACCAACAGCAACACCAGCACCACCAACAGCACCACCAACACCACCAACAGCACCACCAACACCACCAACAACAACAAATCATAAAGAAATAGGGTCCGATAACACCCTTGTCTTGTGTGCCAATTTTCACCCACAGTTCAAGAGTTCACTCCCTATCCCGTTTTCACTCGAGCCTCACCCCCACTCCCTTTAGGGACAGAATCTACGAATTTCTCCCTTCCCCTGCGCAAGGAAACTCGGGTCGTTCGCAGGTTTGGCTGCTTCAAGCAGAGCTCTGCCCACGGTTTCTTGTGCCCATCTCGGCTTGCCCTTCAGGGGCGCAGGTGGTGTGGGGGGCAGCTGTTGGGTGAAACATGGGGGGCAGGGTGCCCATCTGACCTGCTCAGGTGGCCACTACATCTCACAAAGGCACCATCTCACAAAGGCACCGGAGGAGAACACAATGCTTCGCTCCCTGGGAGGATTTTCTTCGTCAGTGTGGTGTCGGCTTCCTCTGATTGGGAGACGGTTTCGGTTCAGGGACTGTTATAAAGCAGGCCTCTGCCAGGACCACGCGGGCTGTAAATGGAAACTGAAGGGAGAAACAAAGCGGGGAAAGGGGGAAGCATGGAGCACCTCTCGAGGCCACCGGGGGAGGCACAGAAGGTGGCTTTTGGAATACTGTCATCTCTCTGCCTGCCCTGTGCCTTTTGACCAAAGCTGGGGTCACTGTTGGCTTTCTGCGTGTGTTTGCTTGTTCTCGGTGTCGGGGAAACTGTGCAAGCCCGTAGGTGATGAAAAGCCGCGGGCTTTTGGAATCTCAAGAGTTGTTCTTTTGTTTCCATTTTCTCTGCCTTTCAGAAAGAGAGATTCTATCCCGCCTCCATGGTAAGCTGGAGGTGGTCCACTACAGAGGTCCACACCTTCTTCCCTGGGAACTGCGACAGTGCCTTTCTGTAGCGAAAGGGACTCAACAGACGCGGCTTAAGTGGAGAAGCTGTCTTCTCCATTTAAGAAGCTGTCTGGCAGCTTCTTGGTACTAGGAGGACAATACAGGAGGAGGCCACTCTCCAGAGAAGAGGTTGACGGAGCTCATTGCTCTGGGGCCTGCAAGTCCACGACGCGTGGCATGGGCTCTGAGGGCCCCCTCTGGCTGCACCGTGTCATGATGGGCGTGTGAATGTGAGCGTGTGCGTGTGCGCGTGTGTGTGTGTCTCCTCTGGCCTCTCTCTGCTTACGAAATCACCAGATTCATTGGTGGAGATCTGTCCCAAGACTGACCTCCCTCTAATCACCCTGCAAAGGTGCTTTGACTTTTCCCTTTGTTCCTGTGGACCTATTTGTACTATCTTGTCTTTCTTTTGATGGGTGTCACAGTTACATCGCTTAATACCAGGAAAAAGACCATGTCTGGCTTCTATCTCTTCTCTCGAAAGATCGCACCATCTACCTAAACTGTGTCAGTTGGTAAAATACAGTGGTGCTGCAGTGGATGCTGGGAGTTTGGGTCACTTCTTCAAGACCAGGGCTTTCTGAACAGCTCAGCTATAGAAGCAAATATGGCGTAAGTATCTGGAGTATTTGAAAGCCAAATACGCCTGCAAGAAATTAAATACTGCCGGGCATGGTGGCTCACGCCTCTCATCCCAGCACTCGGGAGGCAGAGACAGGAGGATTGCTGAGTTTGAAGCTTGTCTAGGCTACATAGTGAGCTCAGAGCCAGCCTGAACTACAAAGCCAGACCCTATCTCAAAAAAAAAAAAAAGAAAAAAAGAAATTAAATACTAAGTCCAACAAAAATAGTGCTTTAAGTTTCGTGAGAATTTTAACACATACTACTACTGTCCTTTCTAAAAAAAATCAATGTGCTATATATTTTAAGAATTTAAAACATCTTTGGACAGAGTCTCATTATATTGCCTGGCCTGACTTTGCACTACTGGGCTCAAGTGATCTTGCTTTACAGCCTTTCTGACTGGGAGTTGGAATTACAGGTGTGTAACGCCAATCCTGATTGATTTTCAACACTGGCTTTAGGGCCTGGAAATTTAGCTCAGTGGTTCCCGCACCTGCCTCGCAAGTGCAAGGTCCTGAGTTCGATCCCGGTAACCACATACAATGCTGGGCGTGGAGACTCACGCCCACCAGCCATCAATACCACATACCACAGTGCTGGGCCTGGTGGCTCACGCCTGTTATCCCAGCACTTGGGAGGCAGAGGCAGGAGGATTGCTGAGTTCCAGGCTTGCCTGGGCTCCATAGTGAGCTCAGGGCCAGCGTGAACTACAAAGCGAGACCCTGTCTCAAAAAAAAAAAAAAATGGTTTTAAATTTATAGAGCAAATCAACATATCATATGGAGTTCCCCCCACACCCAGCTTCTAGTATTATTAACATATTAAGTTAATATGGTACAGTATGGCCGGAGGATTAGCTCAGTGGTTCCGGTGCCTGCCTCGCAAGCGTAAGGACCTGAGTTCGATCCCCGGTTACCACATATAATTCTGGGCGTGGTGGCTCATGCCTGTAATCCCACCACTCGGGAGGCAGAGACGGGAGGATTGCTGAGTTCGCGGCGGCTTGTCTGGGCACCATAGTGAGCTCAGGGCCAGCCTGAACTACAAAGCAAGACCCTGTCTCCAAAAAGAAAAAAAAAAAATATGGTACAGTATTACAATGAATGAACAGGCTATGAGAAACTAGTCTATTATTTACATTAGGATTCAATCTTTGCTCTGTATATAATAATAATGATAACAATAATAATTAGTGTTTTGTAATACCTGGGATTGAAGCCAAGGTCTTCACATCAAGTCACATCTCCAGTCTGTGTTTTTGGTTCTTTTTTAATAACTTTTTTTTTTTTGAGACAAGGTCTCGCTTTGTAGTTCAGGCGGGCCCTGAGCTACAGGCAAGTCTCCAACTCAGCAACCCTCCTGCCTCTGCCTCCCGAATGCTGAAATGACAGGTGTGAGCCACTGTACCCAGCACTGTGGTATGTGGTACTGATCACTGCCGAGCATGAATCACCATGCCCAGTATTGCTGTATGTGGTTACCAGGGAGCAAACCAGGGATCCTGCCCTTGCTAGGCAGGCACCAGAACCACTGGGCTAAATCTCCAGCCCAGCCTGTGTTTTTGCTTTGTTTTGTTTTTTTCAGACAGAAGCTCTTAAATTGTCCACAGTGGCTTTGAACTTGTGACCCTCCCGCTTTCGCCTTCCAGAATGCATGCACTGCCAACTTGTGCCCTCATGCTGGGGTTCTTTTGGATTTTGAGAAGGGTCTTGCTATGTTGCCCAGCCTGGTCTTCAGCTGGTCAGTTATAGACATCCTCCTGCCTCAGCCTCTGCAGGGCTGGGATTGCAGGGGTGTGCCACGCGAGGCCCAGGCACCCCTGCAGAAAGGGGGAATTCATCACTCCAAAGCTCTCCTGTGCTTAACCAGTTCATCCCTCCTCCCCACATCCAGCAACCACTGATCCTTTCCTTGTTAGTATAATTTTGTCTCTTCCCAAAGTGCACTGCGGTAGGAGACTGCTACTACCTTTGAATTAGATTTTGGGTACACCTCTTAGGGGCTGTTCACAGCGTTTGTCACAAGCAGATTCTTATATTTCCCTTCCTCCATTGGAACATTATGCGTGCGCGTGCTCCCCCCCCCCCGCCCCCGCACACAGCAAGGAGAACTGTGGGAAAACCTGCCTCCCTCTTCCGTATTTGTCCTCTACCTGTCAGAACGCGTGGGCTCCTTCCCGCTTTATTTCCTCCCATCTCAGGGGGCTGCACCTTTGAGAAATCGCTGCAACACTTGAAATAAAACTGTACAATTGCCCACCCCCATTCCACTCAGCCAGCCTTTGACCAACAAGGTTTTCGGGACTCTGTGATAAATGCAGGGGCCTCCTTCCCCTGGGGGGTTTTATGATTCTTTGATAAAAGCCCTGGCTCCAGGCAGTGCACCCTTTGGGGTTTGGCTGATAACATCAAAACAGCACAGGCGGATTCTGAGCTCTGGGTGAGGAAGTTCCAGAAGACGCCGCCGGTCGCCCTCGCTCGGCTTCCAGAGTGAGGATTTCCCCCACTCGCCCCAGCCTTCAGCGTCTGACATCTGCCGAGTCACAGAAATACACAAAGAAGCTTCTGAACCGAGTTCAGGTTGGCATTTCCACGCAGCGAATGACAAGCCGGGGCTGGCAGGGCCGCCGGCTGGGTTAGCGTGCGCGGCTATTCGGGGATGTGCGGTAGCCGAGGGCCGAGTCCCCGCGTCGAGCCGAGAGCCTTAATGATGTCAACTTGTTATTTACTTTCCAAATCTGAATGACTGAGCAAGGCGAAAGGAGAATCAATCAACCACAATGTGACCCTACAGGCGGAAAAGACGCCGCGCTCCCACCGGCAGGCGGTGGGGGAGGGGAAGCACGTGTAAGCAGGGCCGGGTTGCATCATGAGCCCGCTCGGGTTTTCTCTTGCACTCTTCGTTTGTCGACTGCATGCAATACCTCAGCTTCAGTCTGCCCGAGCCCAGGGAGCCCGGGAGCACCGGAGGGCAGGCTCAAGGGAAGGCCCCACCAAGTCCTTCTGGGGGGTCCCGAATGGCAACTGATACTTAATAAGACACAATGTGTACTGCTGGTTCACAATTATGGAGACTGTGTAAGTGTACGTTTTTTCTTGATGTGCTCTAATAATGGTGTAGCAACTTTGACATCATGGACGTTTTTACAGCAGTATCTTGCAGGGTGATTTTTGGTCCGCCTTCTTGAGGGAGGATTGGCCCCTTAAAAACTAACCGCGGGTCCCCCCACCCCACCCCACCCCCGCGCCGACTACCACCACAACAAACGGTCTAGTGTTCAGGGCAGGAGCAAGTGAGGTTAGAGTTTAAATTGCTGAGTCTACTGGGCTCCTAGCACTGAGCTCGTTAGATAGCCAAGGGAGGAGCAAACTTAGGTAAAAAATATCCCGAGAGACGGACACCAAAGGTGGGAAGGGAGGGGCTGTTGTGTAGTCGAATTAAGAGCGGAGGGGGGGGGGCAGCAGCCACCGACCGGAGGGGCGGCCGGAGCGCGGGGTCTCGGGTACCCCAGGGCTGGGCCCCACACGGCCTTGTAGCGTGAAACAGTTTAGCCCGTGTCCGCAGTGTGAGGCCTGGGCGAGGGGTGAGGGGAGTGGAGGTCCCACGTCCGGGTGTCCCCAGCCCTCCTCCCCAAGTCCCTATCTCCAAGCTTCGGAGCCCACTCGTGTGTGTGTGTGTGTGTGTGTGAGCACCCCCCACCAAGTGTTTCTGGCTGTAGCAAGGTCTGGGATCCCGCTGAACCCGCTTTCTGGGATGGGGTCAAGACTCCTGGGGTGTCTACAATCGCCACTGGGGTGGGGGGCGCACGGTCGAGGCGAATTCGAGGGCTCGCCTGGGGCCCTGGGCGGCTCGTTTCGAGTGGGGGAGGGTAACACCTCAGCAGTGCCCCACTCTTCCCCGGCTTCATCCTGGGAACCTTACGGTGGCGCGGGTCCCCTTCCCCTCGGAATGGAGCTCACTGGCCCAGTTTGGCACCGGGTGTGTGTGTGGTGCCGGGGGGGGGGGGCGCGGTTTCCTCTCCCCACCTTCCCCCCTGGAAAGCGCCAGGCTTCCGAGAGCGGAAGAGCAGGGAGGCCCGGCCTAAACTGGGGGTGGGGAACCGCACTGCCCCCCGTGCCTGCTTGGGAGGGGGTCTGGACGCGGGCCGTCCCTGGGGGTCCTGGGCTGCGCGGGGGAGGGGCTGCTGCCCTGGGACGCGGCCCCCGGGCTCCGGGGCCCCCGCGCGGGGAGGGCGGGCCCTGCACCCCCGGCCTGGGTCGCGCGCTGACGGCCGCTTCCCCGAGGTCACCGCGGCCCGAGCGGCCGCCCCGCCCTCGCCCCCGCCCCCGCCGCCGCCCGTGCGGCCCCCCCGCGCTCGGGAGCTCGGCGCCGCCAGCGCCCCCACCCCGCCCCGGAGCCGCCGCCGCCGCCGCCGCCGCCGCGCGCCCGGCCGCCATTCGGCTCGGAAACTTTGCAGCGCCCGCGCCCTCTCGGGACTCGGCGGCGGCGGCTCCGGGGCGCCGGGCCCTCGGCGGCCGCGCACGGCCCGGGCTCGGCGGCGGCGGTGGCGGTGGCGGCGCGGAGCGAGCGCGGCCCCGAGTTGCGCGGCCGGCGGCGGCGGCGGCGGCGCGGCGGCGGGGTGAGTGCGGGCGCGGCGGGCGGCGGGGCGCGCAAACTTCTCGCGCGGAGGGGCGACGGCGGCCACCTCTCCGGGCCGCTCCCCGAGGGTCCCCGGGGCGGGGGTGCGCGCGCTCCCGGAGCCCGACGAAACCCGGGGCGGCCGCTCCCCAAAGTGTCGCCGCGTGGGGGTGCACGGAGGCCGGGAGAGGCGCCTTTGTTTTGGGGACCGGGGGCGTCCGTCAAGTTTGGGGAGGCGCTGGGTTCCTCCCCAGGAACCCCTTTGTCTGCCGCTCCCGGGGCGGGCTGGGCAGCCTGTGCCGTCCCGAGCCCGGGGACGTGGTGGCGGGATCCCGTGGGGGAGGGGAGCCCATTCATCCCGGGGCGCTGGGGCCTCGCGCTGCTGGGTGTCCCGGGCAAGCGCGGAAACTGTCAAGGAAGTCGGGACCCCTCCCCTCCCCCACTCGCGCGAGCGCGGGGACGCGGCTGGGGACGGCCTGCGGGAGGCGCCCCTGGTTGAGCGGGGTCGGCCGAGCGCGGCCTGGGGACTGAGGGCTCGGACCTGTTGCTCCGGGCCGGGGGTGGGGGCGTCCCCGGATCCCCGGCGCCCGCGGCGCTTCTCGGGGTGGCGGTGGGGGTGGGGGCGGTCCAGTTCCCTAACTCAGGGCCCCGGGCGCCTCAGGGAGTCGGAGATCCCTGATCGCTGGGGTCTGTGACTACTTTGGGTCGCCAGAGACTGGCCAGCCCTGGGCCGGGGCCTGGACTTCACGTGCGTGGCCGGCGCGCCGTCAGGCCCGGGGCCCACGCTGGCTCCGGGCGCTCCTTGGAGCCAACTGCATTGGAAATTCCGTGAAGTTCGGGGCGTGCGCGTGGCCCCTTAGAAGTCCCCCACCCCCACCCCGGCTGCGAGTGTCGCCTCCTGTGCGCTCTGGGACCTGCAACTTCTGGGTGCCCCCCAGTGGCACGTGGCCCACCCAGGTGAGACAGTCCCCGGCTTAACCTGGAGGCCAGGGGAGGGGAGAGGGACCCCCTATTAAGTTCCCAGGCCATGGCTAGGGGATCATAAGGGCTCTCGGCGATTTTAGGAAAACTTTACAACTTGTCATTGCTGGAAAAGACACATTTAGGAAAAAATAAAAATCTGAAGCAATTAAGAGATTAGGACGAAACTTTGTATTGTAAAGGTTATTCTGTGTCAGATGTGCTGCAGACTTTTGTGGAAAACCACCCAGGGTAGGTAATTGATGCAGGCACAAAAGTGTAAGTTCGTCACTCGGGCCACTTGTTTAGACACGCCCCCCCCCCCCGCGGGATTCTAGGCCTTGATCAAACACACACACCTGTGGGACCCTAGAGGGAGAGTTGGCCTGTCCTGCAGCCAGCCCCTCCCCCCACGGACACGTGGATCCCCGAGATGGGTGTGTGCTGGCAGTGCCGGCGAAGAGCTGGAGGTGTAGAGGGAAATGGCTCAGTTGTGGCCATATACCTGCTCAGCAGCGAATGTTTCAAAACCTGGAGTTTTTCCACTCATGACACCAGGGCCGCACGGTCCACACAGACCATCTTAGTGGGAAGGTACTTGCCCCCATTATATGGGGGTTGGGCAGATACTAATGGGACGGTCCTGGGTACCAAGCGCTGTGCTGGGCCCGGAGGGGTGGGGTTGCCGAAGCTGTCCGGCCTTCGTCCGTACGTGTCCCGAGCCCGTGGCTTCACACAGCTCCGCCAGGTCTGGATGTGTAAGGGTCTCTGTGGGGAGACTCTGTGTGGTGTGGGGCGCTGCAGCTGCAGGACGTCTTGCATCCCGTGCTTGGCCGGCGGAGCCTCGATAGGTTTGTGGGGTTGGTGGCCGTTATGAACCTGACTGGCTGGGTGGTGACGTGGGTTTCTCCCGGCTGTGGCCAGTAGAGCAGTGACCAGAGCCTGTCTTCACTGTGACAGGTACAGGTGAGCGCGTGGTGCGTCGCCACGTGGGCTTGAGCCACCATCGAAAGGGCCCACCTTGGCGACCAGCTGTTTGACCTTGAGCTTCTGTAACTTTTCCTGAGCCTGATCGTGTCTAGCGGTTCTCCCTGGGTAGGGCAAACACCAGAAAAAAGAAAGCTCTAGAGCCTCTTCCTCCAGATTTTCATAGTTACTCTTGGGCAAACAGCAGTCGTCTGTGAATGGGCTGCTCTGAGCAGGTTAGAGACCCTTAGTGCCCAGGGCTGTGGACCGTCGTTCTTTGCTGTCCTGGGCTCAGGGTAGTGAAGCCGACAGGTGGCAAGACTTGAATGACGGCGGCGTAAGATATCCTAGATGAAAGATCTGTGAATGACACACGCACGCGCGCACACACACGACACACGCATTGAGTGCTGATGGACATCTGTCTGTCCTCAAGTTGCATCTTGGCCCTCACACAGCGCCGCACCCACCGCAGCGCAGCGATTTGCTCTTACCGGTTTGCCTTTGGGGTGAGGCAGACACCTCACCACCTTTGTATTCTGAGTTTAAATTGGCAGAAAAGTCATGCTTCGGCTCTATCGTGTGTAGGGAGCGTATTCGCGTTCTCCCTCACGTGGCACTGGTGCCCGCCTTACCGAATGGTACGAAAGCCTTAGGAGCGTGGGTAGTGTTTTTGTTTGTTTGTTTTTCTTGTCCTTTTCCACTTATTTTTTTTGTGGTGTAGAGAGTGGAACCCACATCTGCTGCACCGAACTTCTTCCCGTAGGGTGTCTAAGCTCAGTTCCGGGGGCTTGGCTTGAATTGGTGATCCTTCTGCCTCAGCCTCCCAGAAGCCTGGGATTCCAGACTTGTGTCACCACTCCGGCTTGTAGGTGTCGTTTTTTGCACAGGGAGGGGAGAGGCCGTTAAGTTTGTGAGGATTTATAGGTGGGCTTCCTGTTTAAAATGTTTTTCAAGACTCATTTCTTAACCAGAAACTAATAGCTGTACTTTTGACATTGAGGTGGTTTGGACCAGTTTCCAGTCCGGGAGAAAACTGGAAGTCTAAGGCTGAGGCCTCCACGTCTCCCGAGAGACACCATGCCGCTTCGTGCCTCACTCTGGCCATGCCGGAGCTGCCCGTGCCCAGGTGTGCCTCAGCCTGGTGCACGCGGCCGATTGTGCAGAGCAGCAGGTGCCGACGGCAGAGTTCCCGTGCGAAGAGCCTGGTGTAGGGACCATCCCGAGAGGGTCCTTTGGAACCGAAGCGTAGCCCTGGGGTACGCCCCGCCCTCCAGGCCTTGAGCAGGGCCGGGTGTCTGGTGTCGGATGGTTTCAGTGCTTTTTCCACGTGACCTTTGCATGAGTCTCTGTGTTGTTTTTTTTTTTTTTTTCCGTAGCCTTGGACTGGGAATGCTCTTTGTGAATGGGGATGGACCTCCCGCTATTGGTTGGTCCCCCCTTGCTGCCTTTCTTTCTGTCCTTGTTGGGTCTCTGGTGTGGAGACTAGGAAACACGTTCTGGAGGTGTAGAAAAAAAGGTACTGCAGGCTCCGAAATCCACCACCTGCCGAGGGCGGGTCCCAGGAGTGGGGATTCCCGCCCCCTGGCCTCCAGGCCGCCCGGTAATTGGCTCCGCCCCCGGCGGCGAGGCGAGCCCTTCCTGCCCGGGTACGCCTGCGCCTTTCCCACCGGAAGAAAAAAGTAGCAGATTGCATGCACTAAGTTGTTAATCTTTTCACTGCTGATTATATTTGAAGAATAGTTCCAATCAGGAAACAAGACTTGACTCATTTTATAAACACTTCCTTTCTTTTTGTTATATTGGGAAGATAAACTTTTTCCATAGCTATTTTTGGTGTGAAGCAAGTGTTTGGCCTTCCGTGCTAGAGGGCTCGGTCCGCCCCCCGGGCCCTCCGCTGCTTTCCATGCTGCGGGCTCCCACCCGGCAGATCGGTGAAAATGGAACTGGGAAGGCACAAAGACAGCCTGTCGACGAAGGGCCCCGACAGCCTCCTTTGATCGTGGGTGGACAGCGCGCGGGAGGCCCTGGCCCTCTGTGCACCAGCCCGGCTGCCGGCTGGCACAGAGCACCTCCCGAGGGTGCCACGGTCCGAAGGAGTGAAGTGGACATCGGTTAAGAAACAGAACTGGTTGGGGCGGAGGGTTAGCTCAGTGGTTCCGGCGCCTGCCTCGCAAGCGCAAGGACCTGAGTTCGATCCCCGGTAACCACATAGAATGCTGGGCGTGGAGACACGCCCACCAACAATCAACGCCGCGTACCACAATGCCGGACGTGGTGGCTCAAGCCTGTCATCCCAGCACTCGGGAGGCAGAGACAGGAGGATTGCTGAGTTCGCGGCGGCTTGCCTGGGCACCATAGTGAGCACAGGGCCAGCCTGAACTACAAAGCGAGACCCTGTCTCAAAAAGCAAAATAAATAAATAAATAAATAAAAACACAGCTGGTGCTGGCCAAGGTGGCACGTGCCTATAAAATCCCAGCACTCTGGGCCGGAGGGTTAGCTCAGTGGTTCCGGCGCCTGCCTCGCAAGCGCAAGGACCTGAGTTCGATCCCCGGTAACCACATAGAATGCTGGGCGTGGAGACACGCCCACCAACAGTCAACGCCGCGTACCACAATGCCGGACGTGGTGGCTCACGCCTGTCATCCAAGCACTCGGGAGTCAGAGACAGGAGGATTGCTGAGTTCGAGGCGGCTTGCCTGGGCACCGTAGTGAGCTCAGGGCCAGCCTGAACTACAAAGTGAGACCCTGTCTCAAAAAGCCAAAAAAAAAAAAAAAAAAAAAAAAATCCCAGCACTCTGGGAGGCTGAGGCAGGAGGATCGCCAGTTTCAAGCCTACACAGGGCAAGTTAGTGACTTAGTGGGACATATTGACATACAGTTAAGTCCCCGATTGGCTAACAAGTTCCATTCAGAGAGGATGTGCCTGAGCCGGATTCGTTTATAATCTGACAAATTCGAGGTCGGTTCCCATGTGGGACTCAAGAGAAAAGGAAAGCTTTAAGCGTGGACGTGGAGAAGGCGCCTGATCGTGGCAGCTGGGGAAGCTTCACCCTGAACTCTCGGGGTGTTGGCCAGTGTCTGGAGCCGACCTTCATCCCCCAAGAGTGGTTTTATTGGCCGGGTGTGGTGGCTCACGCCTGTCGTCCCAGCACTCTGGAGGCAGAGGCAGGAGGATCACCGTGAGTTTTGGGCCGGCCCGAGCTATACAGTGAGACCCTGTCTCAGAGTAAAGGTGGTTGGTGTCCCCGCAGGTGGATGAGCCAAATCTGGGGTACTCGAAGGGCTGATCTGGAAGCTGAGGCTCCTGCTTCGGGTCTGGCGGCCCCGCGGGTACCAGGGAGTGCTGGGCAAGCCTGCAGCTGCCCCGGGAGGTTGGAGGTGAGCAACTGAAGTTTCTGCTGCGGGTGGCGCCCCCTTGGGGACCTCTGTGTCCCTTCACACACCGGTGCGGTGGCCGCGGAACGAAGGCTGGAGGCCTGGGTACAGACAGACCTCTTCGGGGTCGGCTTGGGAAGGGACACCCCGGGCGGTGCCGTGGCCCCTCTGCCTGGCGGGTGTGTGGGCAGCGGAAGCCCTCTTTGCTGGGGCCCAGGTGAATCTGTGAGCTTTCCC